>JALBCR010003181.1:0-38075 GCA_030710515.1 Abscondita cerata
TCTTCTGGTTTGGAAGCTTGTGGATGTTATGCCACAAGCAGCTATAGATCACTTGATTGATAGCATGCCAAGCCGTCTAGATGATTATTTACAAATAGTGGCGAGCAATAATTTATTGAAAAAACTTTTTAAAACTTTGTTCTTTTGTTTTTAAATTTTAATCATCACTTTGTTTAATGAAAATAGACGTTTCCTGAATTTCATTAAAATCGTTCAACAACTTCTAGGTGTTGCAATTTTTTGAAGTCAGTATATGCCGTAGATAGTATTGGAAATTGTTTTTGAGATTAAATAGGTTCCTAAGATTTTACTAGATGCACAACATGATAATTTAACCAGTTATTTAAGTGCTTGTTTAATTGCATTAAATCTTTATCTTCCGGTTTGAAAACGATTAGATATAAATATTTCTAAGAAATAAACTTATAAGATGTTCAAACATCAAAAAGCTTCATTACATATGGGCTGAATTTTGTTCGATATACTGGAAATGCCAATTTTCTTCACAATAACAATTGCGATGTATACATCTCCATCAAGTACGCTGTTTTGACGAAATAAGCTGATTAATATTATTTTTTGGCGTATAGCTACATAATAAATTATTTAATGCAAGATACCTCACGCGGTTGTTCTTGGGATCAAGGTTGAAATCACCTCCGAGTATAATCTTCTCTGTGGCTTGTAGATCGACTTTAATACTTCACTTAGTTTGTCTACAAAATAAATTAAAATCGCCTGTCAAGATTGCAACATTAGAATGCGGGTTCCAACGTTTACCCCACAAATTTCAAAAATGTTTTTAATACGATAGTTGCCCTAAATTAATAGCTTTAACAGATAAACGCGTTTCCGATGCCAAATACCAACACCACTCTACTATGCAGGTTCTAGAAAAGGACGACCCTTTAGCCTAAATCTGAATCTATTAACATAAGAAGTATCTTTCTGTAAACCATGTTTCACAGAAGCATATGAAATTTAAAGACTTGAACTTAACATTCTGTACATATTCACTTATAATATACATAATTAATTTTGTTTAAAGTTAAAGTCTTGACAATTTAAAAGTAACAAATCGGGTTTAAATGATCAAATTGGTATCTTTGGAGTACTTTGTGATGCAAAAACCTTGTAACAAATGTACCAGTTGGCCCAGATTTTGGGGTCCATGACAGTATTTAGGTTAGTCAGGTCTACAGAATTTGTTAAATGCAGGTGATACATATTTGGGAACTTAGATTGAATTTCTTCGCACTTCGCCAATTGATTGCTTCAGGAGTTACACAATTGCGTCAGATTTTGTGCCAGGTTTGAATCTAGAAGCGAATAGATAAGCTTTCTTAGTTCCCGTCTTGATAGCCGTTGCGCCATTATTCTCCCTATCACTACTTGCCGTTTACTTATTTTGCCCTAAAGCAGCCCTCACACGTACAACATTATTGACAGTATTTTGCATATAGCTGATGGTATAGTTCTCAAACGGTCAGTACAGATAATGTCAATATTTAGTATTTTTTTACTTTCAACAGTTCATGTAAAATATTCAAGTAGTTCTGATCGATTGTTGATTTTGCTAATCATTTTGAATAAGAACTTGGATAAGCAAATAACCTGTGTTGCAATTATAATTGCTCTTTCTGTTCCAAAACAGACAAAACGTAAACGATGGATAAAGAATGGATTACTAATTAATCTTAAGCAACGTATATCCACAATTCAAATGACTTTTTGTATTCCAAAATAAAGTATTTTAAACACGCTTGATCACGGGATTCGTGGCTTGAATTTTGACTAGTGTCATCCATCGCTGCGCTGTTTACACTGACAAACTGTCATTATCTACCTCACACTATCAATATTACCATCAGTGCACAAATACTGACGATTCGATATCCGATTTTTCTATCAGTCATTAGTATTGATTTTTATACTGACAGTACATCAATACCACATTAAATGATCAATAATACTGTCAGTATTGAAAATATTGTCAGTAATACTGATCGTGTGAGGCCGCTTTACACTTTCGTTTCGTTATAGTTGACCATGAATGGTTGTAATGCAATAGGGTTATTAGCCTTGTTGGAGTGTTTATTTTCATTATTTACGCTTTTCACTTGGGAAAACGCTGACTTGATACTGTCCGCAACTCTCTTTTGCTGTTATAATTCAGACGTTAAAACATCCTTAACGTTCTTTGCATTAGTAATGCCCATTAATTACCTTTTTGCGTAAGATACCGAGTCCCGTCCACTAAAATTAGATACGTCTTTCGAAAACTTAATATTAGGTTCTATAACAAGGCCTGTTTTCTATCACTTTATCAGACGGACTGTCGGAATTCGTGGGGTATAAAAATTTACCGCTAATAACTTACCAGAAACTATTTTAGAATTAAATTCTAAAACCTTGTTTGTAAACATTGAATGCTCAGGTGCCATATTTGTCGAATTTGAACTGTGTGAGGTCAAGTTCAGCATTTTATCTTCGCACCATTATTTAAATTTAATTTATTTATTAAGTTTGTTTGGTAGTTAGCAGACCAATTTTATCACGTAATTCCATTATTAGAGTGTCTTTTTGTGTAACAATATACGATACTAATTGCATATCTATTCTATTTTCATTATCAGAAAACTTATTAATTTTACAATTTTATTGCATCTTTTACACGGAGTAGGATTCTCGACAGCCTGCTTCCTGCCCACCTTGGTACATGAAGGTTGTGTTCTAAAACACTATATGAGAATATGCTGGCTCTTGCTAAGGAATGAGCACAGGTACGGCGATCTTTTGACTGTTAACATAATGTTGTATTTAGAGACAATGATTACAAAATATTTCATTAATGACACAATTTAATTCTTGACTTTTCAAAAGGTACAAACGTAAAATTAACTTACAAAAAATGTAACCTCTACATACTTGAATGTCGTTTGAAACTGTAATCTGTCAATAGGTATCTACATGAAAGAGTGGTTTGAATCAATCAAAAATGGATTTCTCACCGTTTATTGTAACCAAACAATTGCAGAATTTGTTTTAGTAACTAACCATCTGTTTTTTTATTCGCTTATGAAAGTATTGTGATTTCTTTCGAGCATGCAGCTATTCTATTTATTTTACAAAATAGGGAAGCTTTTTCAACTTATTAAAATGATAAACATACCACAGAGTTAGTTAATAAAAATTTCTATCATTAAGTTGGTTCATGATACTTTGCGGTATCAATGAATTGAACGTTGAAAAATGAGAGAAATGAGGTTTATGAAACACATGTTGGTAAGGTAAATCTACAATGTTTGATTAGATAAAAAATATTGATACATGAATTATCTACTATCACTATCTGGTTGGCGTTAAATTGTCCCTCAAATGTTTTATGCAACTGAAGCATTTGAAAACGTCTTCTATAAATAATTGATTTCAAATTCTTTTGCAAACGCTGTGAAGATGAGTTAATTATCTATTACACCCATCTCCAGATTATAGAAAATTGAAAGAAGTTTACGAACATTGTTGTCATACAGTCCTACATTCTGGACCGGATGTTTTTGGAACGCATCGTACGGAGCACACCGGGTTAGAGAGGAGGGCAAACGCGTTACATTTGTAGTGTTGTGTCATATCTCTAACAATAGAGCAATGGACAGTAGAGCATCGAATGTTTGCATATGGCGCATTTATTCGAAAGGGAGTCAGTGAAAACTATACAGCGGCTTTTTCGCATTAATTTCAATGTTGTTCGACGGAAAGCTGTTCCGTTTGCAACATCGAATAAAATGGGTCAATAATTTAAGAACAACTGACAGTATAATGAAGAAAAAGTTACAAGGTCCTCAACGTACCACAAGAACCACGTAAGCGAGTGATGGAGTCGCTCATTTAAGTCCTTCACAGTCCCCTGAAAACATTCAAATGAGTTGAACATTAATCGGAAATCGGTTGAGGAGAATCTTACATAAGAATTTAAAATTCCACCCCTACAAACCAAAGGTTGTTCAGCATTTAAAGAAAAGAGAATTTGAAACACTTAAGAATGCAAGTGATTCAGGAAGAGAATTTCGATGGACCAGTTAATAAACAGAACTACGTCAGGTAGGTACTAAGTTACTGTAAATCCACGAAATATTCATAAACGACCGACTTCTTAATTGTTCAAAGGTAACAGTTTGGTGTGCCATTGACCCTAATTGCTTTATTGGCCCCTATTTTTTCGAAGGAGGCTGGTGTACCTTCATCATTAATTGTAACTGCTACTTTGAAATGATCCAAAATTTTTGTTTGTCAAATTACGTGGAAATAGGATAACTTTATGAAATGCGTGGTTTCAACAAGGAAGATTTCCAGAAAAACTCATTTCACGTTTTGGAGATGTGCCGTGGCCTCAAGATTTCCAGTCAATTTGTGATTTTTTCTATGAGGGGTATTTGATGAACTTGTGTATTCTCCCAAGCCCGTAATTTAGACAATCAGTAAATCATAATTATTGATCGAGCGATGTTGGAGCGTCTTATGGACGATTTCAGGAAGAAAATCGAAACTGCATCCAACGCGGCAGACTATCTAGTCGAGATGACATTATCTTCGATACTTTACGTAAATGGCATTCTGCAAATAACATCTTATTATCTTGCAAATTCTTTGTGTAATCGTTCTGTTTTTGAGTGTCGCCTTGAAATGGCCGTGATCAATTAGTGCAACATGTCTTAAATAAACGTATTTATTAATTCTCAACTGTAAGTAAAATACTGCAACTCCTCTGCCAAAAAAGAATAGTCTGCAGCACATTTGGAATGGCTATCTCTCGTGAAAACGTGTGTCAAATGCCGTATTCCAAACTTGTTACAGAATATACTATTCTAAGTCTGCTGTGGCTGAGCATAATTTCAACACTCGTCCATATACACTTGCTGCAATAGTCTTTCTTCTTCAGTGGCCTTTAGCAGTTTTCGTCCACTTTTAAATACACATTGACTAGATGTGACTTTGTGCGTTTAGTCACGATACGAAATTGGCAACAACGGATACACTTTTATGACCAACCCCTTAGAAAATTATGAACTACCTGAATGGTGTAAGCGAGTAATCTTGACACAGATTTAATTTGTAATTGAAATAATAAGATGGGGAGTTATGTGACGGTTTCAACTTAGAATTTTCACAATCTTTTTCACTTTTGCAACGAATTAAAGTTAATACGTTACAATGAGGCAAATAAAATTATTGGCCTGGAAGCCGCCGTCCACTGGTTCATTTTTATCAAACATGGCATGTAAGTCTTATTTATAATCCCATTGTATTAAATTTAATTTTAATTTTAACCTACATAAATTCTCCTATTCTTAGAATATGTATGCTACACATTTTTCTTCAAATAAAAATTTAATTATATAGTACTTTTGTTTAAACTATTATTTGGTCTGATAATTATTGACATTTTACAATCACGTGATACTAATTGTATTAACAATATCTCCCAGAATATTAATAGTACATAATAAATTCGAAGATAAAATTTCGATAAGGGTATGTTCTTTTAAAATCAGAAACGAAAGTTTCTTCAATCCCTCTAAAAATTATAAGAATTTTATTACGAATGTATTTAACTTTTCGATATTTCTTCGATATTTATTTTTGCCGGATTAAGCAAACTACAATTTTTAATATTAAAATGTTTCTTTATCTCTTATAACAAGCTCAGTAAATAAATCAATGATAATTATGTGGTGCATTTGCTGTTCAAAAACACTTTAAGCAACAATATTTACAAAAAATGAAGATGCAAGTGTTCCAATTATTGTATTACCATAAATACTATAGAATTCCTTATTTATGCCAGTTTTCTTAAGTCCGTTGGTGCATCTAATTCTAGTATTTTTTAAATTCTATATTGTGTACAATTAGCAGATTGTAGCGTAAAACTTTGCAATTTACTGTCGATCATTAAACCTCACTGTATGCCATCATCACTCTATGTACAAAAATAATAACATAATCACACAATCATTTTAGTAGTTCACAAAGAAAACGACAACCCGTCTTAATCATAAAAAGAATCGTAAAACTTACATAAACTTCTTAATCATTTCTAAAATTACACAGCTGGATTTAACGAAACGTAATAATTACATCTCTCCTTGACCTGATAAGTGTTAATTTTTTCTGTTAATACGCAATAAATTCTTGGCCAGAATTGAAACTCTAAAAACATTAATTTATTTATGCAAGAATTGCACATTTTTAAAACTCAGTAATTCACAAGCAATTATTTCAAAATTATACGGTCTAATTACATTTTTAGGTTGTGTGCAATTGTAATTATAATCTCCAGAAAAGATGCGCTTATTTTAAATAATTATTTTCAGAATGGGCGTGTTGTGCCAAGATAATGATTTATTGTGTGTACTCGAACAAATTATGTTAATACAAACTACACCGGTCTTCAAGAAATAGCTCACATCCGAAATCACTTATCAACTGTTGGTTGCGATTGATTATATTTTTGATCATTTCTTTATAAACTTCTTTAGTATTATTATCCAAATTTAACCCTGGATTTACGTAGTAAGCAGTATACTTCTCCGCCGAAATCCAAAATAACTGCGAAGAACTGTAATCTAGAGGAAAAGTGAATCTTCAGGACTTTCAACGGTTAATTTTTGTAAGCATTATACGATACTTGAGTTGATAATAAATGACTGAGAGGTTGGAATATCTACAAGATACACGTTACGAAACGCTGGTTGTTTAAAAATACGTACCAAGTAATCGGGAATGCTTGTGGTGTTTAAGGGACATCTGATCCTGTTCATCCAATCGTAAGATGCTCCAACAAGTTTGTATAAAAAGTTTTCATTACCAGTCCCATTATTCCGTAGTTTAGGTAATTTGGACGATTTTCGTTGAACAAAATATTTGGGGTTAACTCTAAACAGCTTTGCTTAATATTTAGAGGAAGAAAACGCTTGCTTACCAATCGCATTTGATTCCAGATCATCTTCTTCCAAATCTGTAGGAAGTTTCCACCAAGACAGTTTGGTATTGTTAGGCGATTTATCTATGAGTCGATACAATTGGTTTAAATTGTTATTGTTTACTTGCGCCAACGTGTTGAAAAACTTGTAACCTTAATGTTCTAAAAAGTTCATCATTGACCGGACCAACGACGTACTTTCATATACTCACAAAATTCATGTCGTCGAATACTAAATCGTTTAAGTAATCTCCTGGTGCGCCTAAAATAATCTCTGCGCTATCGATTCTGTTATAAATATGCATCTTTGTATCATCTTCAATCCAATTCAGTTCGTCCACCGTCATTTTAATTCAGTTTTGAAATGTTGAAGAAGATCCGTTACACTTTGAACTTTTTGTTTTGGTAGGTGCCTCCTTACATACATTATATCTACTGGACTTGGAGAAACTGAAAACTGAATGTTGTGTAATAAGTTTTTGGAACTAGTACATACTGGCGACGAAGCAACTGTATGCAAAAATTTGAACGTTTTCTACATTACTATATAAACGAATTCTGGGCTGTACTTTCTCTTTGTAATCTATTCGTTAATTGCAAATTGCTTCAACCCCACATCATATAATTAGCGAGTAATCTGGAAAATTATAATTGTTAACAATAATTTTAGATGGCTCTAGACTACCTTTGGTGCTTTACAAGGACCCCCATCCAACTATCTATGAAAGTTTCTTGTGGAAACAAAACGTAATCGTTATAAGTTAATTTAAGCTGTACCTGTAATTTCATTGATGAAATTCAACCAGTTGATAGTGCCGTGTTTTCGTTGAATTTCTGCAACGGTCATTCTATGGTGATCTTCATCTTCATCGCTGGCTTCGTTGCTGTGTTGTATCTAACTAATTTATTATAGAATACCATGTGCAAGCTATACATACCCATTGCAAATCTAAAAGGAATTCCATTGTTTGTGTCATT
This sequence comes from Abscondita cerata, assembly GCA_030710515.1. Lineage (NCBI taxonomy): Eukaryota > Metazoa > Arthropoda > Insecta > Coleoptera > Lampyridae > Abscondita > Abscondita cerata. The sequence goes on from JALBCR010003181.1 coordinate 7,958, forward strand.
TCCCCCAACGCCCGATGCATTTCAGCCCCAAATGCGACAGCAACATCTGCCATAAATCCATTGGTTTCGTCGCTGTTAAAATGTTTACTGTAAACATCTTCAACTTCTGGTATGGACACCTGCACGAAAATCGTAATATCAAAAACCACAACTGCTTAGCATACCTTCAAAATGTACTTTTCTTTGTTCTCTGGATCAATGACGATGCTTACATCGAGGAAAATTGAAAAGAAATAACCCAAAGATCGTAATTTATAAGTGGCTTGAACCCATTCAAAATTGGCTTCGTTCCATTTGTGACCTTCGATGACAGGCCATCCACCGGCGTATGTCAGAACATCTTGAATTGTTTTAAACGCATCTTTTTCCACTTCGGTTTCATTCAAACACATTTGGTACAGTTTCTTTTGCACATTCACCAAACATGATCTAATTGGTTTTCTGGTTCTGAGTAGATCTCGTCCAGATTGTTACTGAATTCTTCCGATATTTTTTAAATGGACCATAACGGTCGTTATGTGTATTATATTGATTTTCGATGTTGTTACAAGCAAAGGCGTAAAAATCTTCACACGGATTAACGTTTGTATCTATTCGGTTTAAAATGTTTAAAGCCTCTTTTAGACAAGTTTGAGTGCGACATGCTTTAGTATCAGCTTCCGTGACGTTTTCTGACGCTTCTTGTACGCATTCTTTTAAAATTAGATAATCTTTAAAATTCTTACTTACCTCTACGTTGTGCCAGTAGAATAGTTAAAATTATAAGAATCGATATTAAAATTACCACAACGGTTATTAAGATCGTTTCTATTTTAGTTCTATTTGAGCATATGCGTTTATTCATATTGCAAATGCAAATATTTACACTTAAACACACAATTAATTACAGCGTTTGTTGAAATAATCCAATTCAAAAAATTAATTGTTTTAATTTTAACAACGTATAAGCGTGGGATATTTTTTAATTGGTTATATAACTAAAAAGTTAAAATTAGAATACTTGACATTTTTTCGAGGGATTCATAGGAACGCCAGAGGACAATTAAAGTCTTTAGCAAAATCATAAGTGTTCCGCAGAGGAGCAATTGTTCGAAAAGCGCCATCAGCATGATTGTCTTTTGCAGTAAGTGTTGTAAAACACTGGTGTGAAATTGAAGCGATCCAAAATAATTGATTTTGAGTGTAAGGAACACCGCTTAACATGCGTTCTTCTCCATTCTCTTTCACCCAAGCTTGATAAGCCGAATAAGCAACTCTTATACCTGTATAATCTGCTAAGTTTTCTTCAAGAGTATCGTTTGAAAGTGTTTTCTGAAAGTCAGATCTAGATTTTAGGTAAAACATTAGAGGTATAAATAAAACCTTCGCATCAAAACTTTTGGCGTCTTCAACCATGCACTCAATTTCTTTTGCATAAGCGTTGTTGGTAAAGTTACTCCAAGTCTCTTGAGGATATCCGTATTTTCCGTAACTACTTCCCCATTTCGCAAAACCATGAGTGAGTTCGTGTCCAATAACAGAACCTATTGAACCGTAGTTTAAATACATTGGCCTATTTTCATCGTAAAAAATGTCTTGTAAGATTCCAACTGATATAACTACAAAAACCAAAGATCTTTATTTGTAGAATAAGGTTTGAGTTTTTACTCATTGAATTACACTCCGGGCAGAAGTTAGCATTCACATCTTTCACTAAGGTGTACACCAAATCAATTTTATTTCTGTTTTCCTTCTGGTGTATTTGATAAAATATATCGTTTTGATGAGCATGCATTGTGCTGAGAAGTTTATCAAAGAAATTTTCATACTCAATTGTTTTCTAAAATTGAATTTTAACCACTCACTGTTTGTATGTTTATAGCATACATTATACTGTCCGGGCCAAGTGAACTGTTCCAAATAAGATTCATCGAAATAATCGTACGGTGCCCCAATCACATCTAAAACATTATCGAACTTTTCCAAGCTTGAAGTCTTTGAAGCATCATCTAACCATCGCGATTTGCTTAGTAAAGTTTTAAATTCATTTTAACATTTGTAATTATTTCTTTTATTTTCGCCAGTTTTGTTTTAGGTAAGTAGTTTCGCACGAGCATTATATCTGATGGCACTGGAAAGAAACTAAAAAAGAATTAAATTGGTTATATATTTACCTTACTTGCTAAACATTTCTTGGCAAAAACGATCGCGTTTGATTTTTTTGAATTCATCTACTTGGCATTCGTAGCTTTTTTTAAATGCCCTTATCTTCTCTGGCATGTACTGAATTAGGTTTTCTATGACACTCCATAGGATGTAGTTCGCAATAATTCTATGAAATGACTTTTTGGAGAGAAAAATTTAGTGTGTTTGGTTTTGTACCTTTTGGAGTTCGATAGAGTAAGTAAAGAATTCGGCTGTGAAATTTGGCGAAGGAAAATGTACAGTATCTTCTAAGGATAATTGGTTGACTGGGTATATAAGATTGTTCAAAAATTTAACCAATCTATGTCGCCGTTTTCTTCTTGAAACTCGCGTACGGTGGTTGTAATACCATAACTATCGTCATAGATCTATGATTTTATGGTAGAGCTACTATTTTAAATTGTTAAAACTTACTTTATCTATATTTTGCATGAAATCAAAGACCTTTTCCATTTCAATTTCTGCGCGGTGTGCTTCTGCCCCAAACATTATCGCCACACTTGTCATATACTTTTTATATAAAGATGTCGGTTCAGTAACCGTTGTAATTCTAGGAAACTCTATCTAAAATCTTTTGGATATTTTGAACTAAAGCTTTGTTTGTTTTTACCTCTGGTATATATGTTCCGTATTCTGGACTCACACGTACGTTCAGCATCATTTGGAAAGGGTATCCTTTTCTACGTAACTTAAAAATTAACTGCTGCCAATCGAAAGTTTCTTCTCTCCATTGATACCCTAAAATAACTGGCCAACCTATTTCGATTATTGTGCGATTTATTACTTCCAAAGCGTCTTTTTCGAGACAGTCTGGTTAAGGCACGTTTGGTAAAGATTTTTTGAAGTTTTAACAAATAATGATCGTTATCATTAATCGATTCAGTTACGATATCCGTAATGTATTTTTCTATGTTTCCCTCAATAATATTCAGTGGCGTCTTCGCTCCAATTCGGTAATTACCGCAGGCAAATTTGAAAAAATTTTCACAAGGATCTTCTTCGGTATTTAATCTATTCATAATCTGAGCTGCTGCTGTTAAACACGCAGGAGATGCGCATTTTTTCTTTATCACTTAATATTCTCTCACATAAGTTCAATTATTGTGAATACAGTTTTAACTTACCATTCGGTTTTATAACCACATACAATAGAAGACCGATGAAAAGAAGCAAGATTATTAACAGTGCGATGATGAGATTTCTTTCTAGTAGTGATTTTTGCCTCCATAGGCAAGTAACTACGCCTTTTTGGTTATTCCTGTGGGTTTAAACAATATTTTTACACATGCATAATTTGAATTATTATTAATACCTTTCAGTCATAATTCTTACAGATAATGGTTTGAAGTTTCATATGAAACTGGTACATTTCTGTCTTTACAATCTTTAATTAAAACTAATTTAAGGCATTTTACTTTAAATTGAAGTAGATGGTTTCGCTTCGGTTGCATTATTAAATGCAATTTATGCGAAATTAAAATTAATAATGTGTTCAGATCATATTTAGAAAATTTATTTTAAAATATGTTACATTTTATAAAGGATTCATTGGCGATCCCCAAGGACATTCGAAGTCCTCGGCAAAATTGGGATGTGCTTGCGTGATAGTATTTACTAAACTGTTGTGACGATTGTGCCTTGTGCAATAACCAATGAATGAAGATATCCAAAATAGTTGATTTAGTGTGTAATGTAATCCGATTATTTGCTCTTCTTCATTGTGCTCGTACGTCCAAAGTTGATAGGCGGCGTGCGACAGTAAAATTCCAATCACGTCCATGAGGTGATCCATATTAGCAGTATCATTCTAAAAATTATGCTTGCACTAATTTTTTAACACTATTTCTACGTACTTTACGTAATATGCATCCGGAACTATCAAACGCGTTGTCTGTCCAAAGTAGATCAGTTTTTGGAACTATTTCCCGTACTAACTTTTGACTTATTACCGCGCCCATTTCTCCATAGTTTAAATACACTGGAGAATCTTCTAGATAAGCAGCAACCGGCAAATCTAAAACAACATAGCATATAAAAAAGAAATAACGATGATATTCCTTACAAAGCACATTTGACTCTTCTAAGTACAAAACGTCCGTAGTGTAAATAGGCAGTGATAAAGTAGGTAAATCGGTTGCATCTTCATGCCTTTGTTTGTAAATTGTCCCATATTTATTTTTATAGTTTCGCAACAAGTTAGTTAAAAAACTTTGGATTCGGTCTATAGCAACGGATTGTTCTTCTTTCAAATCTAAATGTAGACCACCAATTATTCGTAAGTTTTGTATTTTAACCAAAGCTTTTATCCTTGTGTTTTCGTCAAACCACGCGTTTTCTTTTAAAAACATTTCAAACGCTTTCTGGAGATTATGTCCCATCTCTAGAACTTCGTCGATTTTTTCTTGTCCCAAATAGTGTTTTGCGTACACTACCTCTGAACGTGTTGAGAAAACTTGTAACCTTAATGTTCTAAAAGTTCATCATTGACCGGACCAACGACGTACTTTCATATACTTACAAAATTCATGTCGTCGAATACTAAATCGTTTAAGTAATCTCCTGGTGCGCCTAAAATAATCTCTGCGCTATCGATTCTGTTATAAATATGCATCTTTGTATCATCTTCAATCCAATTCAGTTCGTCCACCGTCATTTTTAATTCAGTTTTGAAATGTTGAAGAAGATCCGTTACACTTTGAACTTTTGTTTTGGTAGGTGCCTCCTTACATACATTATATCTACTGGACTTGGAGAGAAACTGAAAACTGAATGTTGCGTATTAAGTTTTTTTGGAACTAGTACATACTGGCGACGAAGCAACTGTATGCAAAAATTTGAACGTTTTTCTACATTACTATATAAACGAATTCTGTAATCTATTCGTTACAAATTGCAAATTGTCTTCTACAACTCTCCACATCATATAATTAGCGAGTAATCTGGAAAATTGTAATTGTTAACAATAATTTCAGATGGCTCTAGACTACCTTTTGGTGCTTTTTACAAGGACCCCCATCCAACTATCTATGAAAGTTTCTTGTGGAAACAAAACGTAATCGTTATAAGTTAATTTAAGCTGTGCACCTGTAATTTCATTGATGAAATTCAACCAGTTGATAGTGCCGTGTTTTCGTTGAATTTCTGCAACGGTCATTCTATGGTGATCTTCATCTTCATCGCTGGCTTCGTTGCTGTGTTGTATCTAACTAATTTATTATAGAATACCATGTGCAAGCTATACATACCCATTGCAAATCTAAAAGGAATTCCATTGTTTGTGTCATTTCCCCCAACGCCCGATGCATTTCAGCCCCAAATGCGACGGCAACATCTGCCATAAATCCATTGGTTTCGTCGCTGTTAAAATGTTTACTGTAAACATCTTCAACTTCTGGTATGGACACCTGCACGAAAATCGTAATATCAAAAACCACAACTGCTTAGCATACCTTGAAAATGTACTTTTCTTTGTTCTCTGGATCAACTACGATGCTTACATCGAGGAAAATTGAAAAGAAATAACCCAAAGATCGTAATTTATAAGTGGCTTGAACCCATTCAAAATTGGCTTCGTTCCATTTGTGACCTTCGATGACAGGCCATCCACCGGCGTATGTCAGAACATCTTGAATTGTTTTAAACGCATCTTTTTCCACTTCGGTTTCATTCAAACACATTTGGTACAGTTTCTTTTGCACATTCACCAAAACATGATCTAAGTGGTTTTCTGGTTCTGAGTAGATCTCTTCCAGATTGTTACTGAATTCTTCCGATATTTTTTAAATGGACCATAACGGTCGTTATGTGTATTATATTGGTTTTCGATGTTGTTACAAGCAAAGGCGTAAAAATCTTCACACGGATTAACGTTTGTATCTATTCGGTTTAAAATGTTTAAAGCCTCTTTTAGACAAGTTTGAGTGCGACATGCTTTAGTATCAGCTTCCGTGACGTTTTCTGACGCTTCTTGTACGCATTCTTTTAAAATTAGATAATCTTTAAAATTTTACTTACCTCTACGTTGTGCCAGTAGAATAGTTAAAATTATAAGAATCGATATTAAAATTACCACAGCGGTTATTAAGATCGTTTCTATTTTAGTTCTATTTGAGCATATGCGTTTATTCATATTGCAAATGCAAATATTTACACTTAAAACACACAATTAATTACAGCGTTTGTTGAAATAATCCAATTCAAAAAATTAATTGTTTTAATTTTAACAACGTATAAGCGTGGGATATTTTTAATTGGTTCTGTAACTAAAAAGTTAAAATTAGAATACTTGACATTTTTTCGAGGATTCATAGGAACGCCAGAGGACAATTAAAGTCTTTAGCAAAATCATAAGTGTTCCGCAGAGGAGCAATTGTTCGAAAAGCGCCATCAGCATGATTGTCTTTTGCAGTAAGTGTTGTAAAACACTGGTGTGAAATTGAAGCGATCCAAAATAATTGATTTTGAGTGTAAGGAACACCGCTTAACATGCGTTCTTCTCCATTCTCTTTCACCCAAGCTTGATAAGCCGAATAAGCAACTCTTATACCTGTATAATCTGCTAAGTTTTTTCAACAGTATCGTTTGAAAGTGTTTTCTGAAAGTCAGATCTAGATTTTAGGTAAAACATTAGAGGTATAAATAAAATCTTTGCATCAAAACTTTTGGCGTCTTCAACCATGCACTCAATTTCTTTTGCATGCGTTGTTGGTAAAGTTACTCCAAGTCTCTTCAGGATATCCGTATTTTCCGTAACTACTTCCCATTCGTAAAACCATGAGTGAGTTCGTGTCCAATAGTAGAACCTATTGAACCGTAGTTTAAATACATTGGCCTATTTTCATCGTAAAAATGTCTTGTAAGATTCCAACTGATATAACTACAAAACTAAAGATCTCTATTTGTAGAATAAGGTTTGAGTTTTACTCATTGAATTACACTTCGAGCAGAAGTTAGCATTCACATCTTTCACTAAGGTGTACACCAAATCAATTTTATTTCTGTTTTCCTTCTGGTGTATTTGATAAAATATATCGTTTTGATGAGCATGCATTGTGCTGAGAAGTTTATCAAAGAAATTTTCATACTCAATTGTTTTCTAAAATTGAATTTTAACCACTCACTGTTTGTATGTTTATAGCATACATTATACTGTCCGGGCCAAGTGAACTGTTCCAAATAAGATTCATCGAAATAATCGTACGGTGCCCCAATCACATCTAAAACATTATCGAACTTTTCCAAGCTTGAAGTCTTTGAAGCATCATCTAACCATCGCGATTTGCTTAGTAAAGTTTTAAATTCATTTTTAACATTTGTAATTATTTCTTTTATTTTCGCCAGTTTTGTTTTAGGTAAGTAGTTTCACTTTGAGCATTATATCTGATGGCACTGGAAAGAAACTAAAAAAGAATTAAATTGGTTATATATTTACCTTACTTGCTAAACATTTCTTGGCAAAAACGATCGCGTTTGATTTTTTTGAATTCATCTACTTGGCATTCGTAGCTTTTTTTAAATGCCCTTATCTTCTCTGGCATGTACTGAATTAGGTTTCTATGACACTCCATAGGATGTAGTTCGCAATAATTCTAAGAAATGACTTTTTGGGGAGAAAAATTTAGTGTGTTTGGTTTTGTACCTTTTTGGAGTTCGATAGAGTAAAGTAAAGAATTCGGCTGTGAAATTTGGCGAAGGAAAATGTACAGTATCTTCTAAGGATAATTGGTTGACTGGGTATATAAGATTGTTCAAAAAATTTAACCAATCTATGTCGCCGTTTTCTTCTTGAAACTCGCGTACGGTGGTTGTAATACCATAACTATCGTCATAGATCTATGATTTTATGGTAGAGCTACTATTTTAAATTGTTAAACTTACTTTATCTATATTTTGCATGAAATCAAAGACCTTTTCCATTTCAATTTCTGCGCGGTGTGCTTCTGCCCCAAACATTATCGCCACACTTGTCATATATTTTTATATAAAGATGTCGGTTCAGTAACCGTTGTAATTCTAGGAAACTCTATCTAAAATCTTTTGGATATTTTTGAACTAAAGCTTTGTTTGTTTTACCTCTGGTATATATGTTCCGTATTCTGGACTCACACGTACGTTCAGCATCATTTGGAAAGGTATCCTTTTCTACGTAAACTTAAAATTAACTGCTGCCAATCGAAAGTTTCTTCTCTCCATTGATACCCTAAAATAACTGGCCAACCTATTTCGATTATTGTGCGATTTATTACTTCCAAAGCGTCTTTTTCCGAGACAGTCTGGTTAATGCACGTTTGGTAAAGATTTTTTTGAAGTTTTAACAAATAATGATCGTTATCATTAATCGATTCAGTTACGATATCCGTAATGAATTTTTCTATGTTTCCCTCAATAATATCCAGTGGCGTCTTCGCTCCAATTTGGTAATTACCGCAGGCAAATTTGAAAAAATTTTCACAAGGATCTTCTTCGGTATTTAATCTATTCATAATCTGAGCTGCTGCTGTTAAACACGCAGGAGATGTGCATTTTCTTTATAACTTAATATTCTCTCACATAAGTTCAATTATTGTGAATACAGTTTTAACTTACCATTCGGTTTTATAACCACATACAATAGAAGACCGATGAAAAGAAGCAAGATTATTAACAGTGCGATGATGAGATTTCTTTCTAGTAGTGATTTTTGTCTCCATAAGCAAATGACTACGCCTTTTGGTTATTCCTGTGGGTTTAAACAATATTTTTACACATGCATAATTTGAGTTATTATTAATACCTTTCACTCATGATTCTTACAGATAATGGTTTGAAGTTTCATATGAAACTGGTACATTTCTGTCTTTACAATCTTTAATTAAAACTAATTTAAGGCATTTTACTTTAAATTGAAGTAGATGGTTTCGCTTCGGTTGCATTATTAAATGCAATTTATGCGAAATTAAAATTAATAATGTGTTCAGATCATATTTAGAAAATTTATTTTAAAATATGTTACATTTTCTAAAGGATTCATTGGCGATCCCAAAGGACATTCGAAGTCCTCAGCAAAATTGGGATGTGCTTGCGTGATAGTATTTACTAAACTGTTGTGACGATTGTGCCTTGTGCAATAACCAATGAATGAAGATATCCAAAATAGTTGATTTGGTGTGTAATGTAATCCGATTATTTGTTCTTCTTCATTGTGCTCGTACGTCCAAAGTTGATAGGCGGCGTGCGACAGTAAAATTCCAATCACGTCCATGAGGTGATCCATATTAGCAGTATCATTCTAAAATTATGCTTGCACTAATTTTTAACACTATTTCTACGTACTTTACGTAATATGCATCCGGAACTATCAAACGCGTTGTCTGTCCAAAGTAGATCAGTTTTGGTACTATTTCCCGTACTAACTTTTGACTTATTACCGCGCCCATTTCTCCATAGTTTAAATACACTGGAGAATCTTCTAGATAAGCAGCAACCGGCAAATCTAAAACAACATAGCATATAAAAAAGAAATAACGATGATATTCCTTACAAAGCACATTTGACTCTTCTAAGTACAAAACGTCCGTAGTGTAAATAGGCAGTGATAAAGTAGGTAAATCGGTTGCATCTTCATGCCTTTGTTTGTAAATTGTCCCATATTTATTTTATAGTTTCGCAACAAGTTAGTTAAAAACTTTGGTTTCGGTCTATAGCAACGGATTGATCTTCTTTCAAATCTAAATGTAGACCACCAATTATTCGCGATAACAAGTCAAAAGTGGCCTTACGGAAATAGTTTTCTTTCGAAAAACAACGCGTTTGATTAATACGCAACAAAGAAATACGTAAGCTAGTGTTAAATGGCGCAAAACATAATTTGAAATGACTACACTTATATGAATCGCCTCATGAACGTAGTGGTACACCTGAACATCAACACAATGAGAACAATCGATTGTCCCAAATATTTTGAATATCTTCATTCATGGTATTGCACCATATCTGGCACAGACAAACAAATACTATCACGCAAGCACATCTATTTGCGGACTTTCGAGATCGCCAATGAGTACATGTAACAATTTAAAATAGGCACTGCAAATGATCTGAACATTATTATTTTAATTTCGCATAAGTGCATTAATATGCAGCCAGCTGCTCATCTACTTCAATTTAAGTAAAACCTTAAGCGGATTTTGGTGGGTAACGGAACGAGAAATGCCGGTTTCATGAAACTCAGGTATGGCAGAGGCATGGTGAAGGCCGGTAATGTAACTCAGAGCCATGCGTGTGAAAATGTGTTTTCACGAAATGGCAAAGGCATGGTCATTGCCTGATCGCACTACTGAAAATGCACTGTTGTGGCTGCTTTGCTTTCATCGGTCTTCGGTAACATGTGATTGTAAAACCGATAACAGTTAGAAGCGCTGTTGCAATGGTGACATGAGGAAGATGACCAGAAGTTATGAAAGAAAGATGCGCATCTCCACCGTGGCGCGGCGGCTCAGGCCAACAATGAATCGCTGGCCGAAAATTTTTTCGGTAGTATTGAGCGAAGGCACCGCTGTATTGGCCCATGAAAAATTCATTACGGTATCGCGGCGCAATGCGATTGGCGATCGTGACTGTTCAGGCGTGCTGAACTGTCTCGGAGAAAAAGAGCGCTTTGAAATGCAGTAATCGTAATTGACCGGTATTTTATCAATGGAAAACGGCGTTGCGAAAAGGTGCCCTTTCAGAGTAACAGACGGCGTTTTATCCTCTGGGAGGTAAAAAACAAACAAAAACTTTGATTCAAAATATCAAGGTACAGGCAGGGGGTTTCACAAATTACAACGTTGAGCCGAACGCGAAGCCATGACGAAGTGACGGCGATATGTTGGGGCGAGCTTTCTCGCAACAGCCAATGAAAGGTGTTCGTACCGAAATGATGAAAACCGGTTTTAACGTTTAAAATCAGTAGCTCTACCGTAAAATCATAGATGCGACATTGTATTACAACCGCAGAAAGTTTCAGAGAAAACGACGACATAGACGGTTGAATTTTGAACGATGCCCGGTATCGCAGAAAGAGCTGTACATTTTCACTAAATGCTACGGCGCCGAAGTACGCTTTTATATCGGGCTCGAAAACCGCAAATGCAAACACACTAATTTTCTCTTAAAAAATATTTACTGAAATTGTGCGGTAGTGCTAATTCGTGCGATAGGCGACAAAAAAACTGCAGGCTCAATTCAAAAATCAAACGCGATCGTTGTAAGTGTTTATCGAAATGGTAAATATATAATCAATTTGGTGTTTTTGTTTCTTTCATGCCGTATGTAACACACGGCAGCAAAGTACAAATGTTAAAAATAATTTAAACTTTATAAGCAAATAAAACATGGATAACATAAGTTTCGAAAACTGGAAAAGATTCGATATGTTTAGATATTGAGAGGCACCATACATTTCTGACTAAAACAATCTTGCCGAACAGCAATATGCTATATTTGTACAACGATGATTAAATTCGGTTGAAAACATTTCTTTTGATAAACTCGTATGCAAGCGATATATTTTATCCAAGAAGAAGAGGCGATAAGTGATTTGAATCCTGCCAGTGACCAGTGCCAACTTCGGTAGTAAAAGCGGTGGGCTGGCTACAAATAAGAAGATCTTGACTTTGGCGCTCGGTGGGTTTGTATTTTACGGTGAAAAGCCAGGCGTATTTATTACGGTTCAGCTTCAGACCTGCTGTGAGACACGGGCTTCGCCTGCATATTTTACGAAAATGAAGGCTGAGTGCGGAAAATACGGGTGTGAAGAAGGTGCGGAAGTAACGCCAACGGCAGCATGCAAGAAAGTGCCGAAGTGCATGTTGAGCGCCTTGGACACGATGCAGGTTCTGTGTTTGCACAAAATGCAGACCGCGACTCAGAAAGCTTCAAGCGACCACTGTTGAGAAGAAAACAGCTTTGAGTATCTGAGCTGCTGAAACTGGCTAAATAAAGGTGAAAAGAATGAAAGAGCACATGTTCTTGTTCGCTACGCCAAAATCGAGCATTTTGGATCGCTCATTCTGTGTTTACAGCCTTTGCAGGCTGTCATGCTGATGTCGACAGTACTTTTCTGCGGAGCTATATGTTGCTAAAGACAAATTGTCCTCTGAACGTTCCTATGAATCCCTCGAAAAAAATGTCAGAAATATTCTATTTAACTTGAATGCAATTGTTAGCTGTCACGCACCGATTGTTAAAGTAAAACACCGTGTTTTTAATTGAATTATTTCAGCAAACGCTGTAATGTGTGTGTTTAAGTAATAATATTTGCATTTGCAATATGGTAAACACTGTATGCTTTCAAATAAAACTTAAAATAAGTCTTAACACTGTGTATTTAATATCATTCTTATATTTTTAACTGTTCTACTGACTTTGTGAAGGCCAGTAAGTCTAATTTAAAGAATGCGTACGAGAAAAGCGTCTGCTTTGATGCCGTAACGATGCAAAGAAGGCTTCTTATTTTAAACCGAATAAACTCACAAGCAAAACAATGTTCACGTGGTGTGTGCTTTGCGCATGTTTGACCATGGCAGGTGGTTAGATACAACACGGCAGCAATGGCGAGTCGCAATGACCGTTGCAAGATTCGGCAGCGCATATCAACTGGTTTTGAACTTCATCAGTAATTACAATTGCCTTTCAGTATAACGACCGCATTTTGTTTCCACCAAATAGTTGGATGGCTGGCACCAAGCCAGTCTAGAAACCATCTGTATTGTGTTGGCATTTTCCAGGCCCTCATGGTAATGAGAGATAGCAAGCTGTTGCATTTGTAACGAATGGGCTACGAAATTCGATATAATGTGAAAACGTTGGCATACAGTACTAAATGCAATATATACTAGTTCAAAAAACTTAATACGCAACATTCATTTTCATTCTCTCCAGTCAGTGTAATAGTATGTAAAAGAAGGCACCTACCAAGCTGCTTCAAGTGTAATAGTCTTCTTCAGCATTTCAGAGCAATTAGTGACGATGAGCGAACAGGTAGTTGAAGATGATGAATGCATATTTATAACAGAGATCGATAGTGCCTGAAGATGACGTATTCGTTGTCCCGACTTTAAACATTAGATTCAGTTTCTCGGCACGTTCGAAACCAGTGTACGCAAAGCACTATTTGAGACAGAAGTTCACAGAGATGAATAAAAGAAAACGCGTGGTTAACAGCAAAGGACTTTGGTCAAGAGCTTACGAAGTGTGTTGAATCTGTGGGCCAGAAAGAAAAATCCATGCTATAATTTTAACTAACTGTTGCGAAACATAAAGTAAATGGGACAGTGGCAAGGCGGCGACCATTTACCTGCTTTATCACTGCTAGACAGGAATCATCGTTATTTCTTTTATATACTATGTTATTTTAGATTTGCCGGTTACTACTTATCTAGAAAGATTCTCAAGTGTCTTCTTAATGACGCTCGTCAAAGTTGAGCACGGAAGCAGTTCAAAAACGATCTTACTGAACAGGCTAACACATTGATGACTGAGACCATAACCCGCAGCAAAAAGAAGTACGCTGAAAATGGTGTTAAGAGCCAGGTGCGAGCATGAGCCCCAGGGTGATGCTGCTATGGATCACGCCATGTGAGGCGTGGTGAAATTTTACTGTCGCGCGCCTCTAAAACTTTGGTTTCATGCAGCTGTGAGAAAGAAGAGCAATAATCGGACCACGGCCGTGTCGCTGTTCATTGATTATTGCACAGGCTGGTATGGCTGTTGAAGTAACTACTATACTTTTACCGAGGAATGTCACTTGAAATAATCGCTTATAAAATGTGACATATTTTAAGGAATAAATTTTCTGAAGTGATCTGAACACGTGTCTTTTATTTGCTGCAGTCAGAAGCGGCAACGACTGGCACTAGCTCATCCTTCAATTTAAAGTAAAATCTTAAACTAGTTTTAGTGGGTGTAAAGACAGAAGTATTCTGTTCATAATAAACTTCAAACCGTATCTAACAGACCATGGTGAAAAGGTATTAACAATAATTCCAGAAGTATGCATGTAAAAATATTGTTTAAACCTACAGGCTATAACCAAAGGCATGATTCCGCGCCTATGAGCAAAAAATCGCTACTAGAAAAGAAACAAATAAATCGCACTGATATATCTGCATAACAAATCGGAATATTCTTCTGTGTTATAACCGAATGTAAAGTTACTGTATTCACAATAGTGAACATGTGAAGAATATTAAGTGATGAAAAAATGCGTCTCAAATGATTTGAAAGCGGCAGCTCAGGTATGGTGTTATGTCGCTGAGAGTACCAGGCCCACCTGCGGTAACTACCAGGTGGAGGCGAAGGCTACGCAGGAAACATAGAAAAGCAGCCTCGTTAATGATAACGATCATTATTGTTAAAACCTGCGTGCCTTGTAGGCTTTGTCTCAGAAAAGGCTGCTGCAATACACAATGAAATAGGCAACCGTAGAGCATCAGATGGAAGAAGAAACTTTCGATGGCAGCGTTAACCACGAAAATTGCAAAAAGAATACCCTCCAAGCGTGCTGGCTTATGATCCAGACGCCTGTACCAGAGGTAAAAACAAACAACTTTGGATTCAAAATATCAAGATTTTCCTAAATTACAACGGTACTGAGCCATTTATCTTATATAAAAATATATGACGAAGATGGCCAACGACTAGACAACACCGCGAAGCGAAATGGAAAAAGGTCTTTGACGCTCGTAAGTAGATAAGTGGTGCAACAATTTAAAATAGTAGCTCTTACCATAAAATATCATGAATCCTGGCGGCTGGTGCATGTTATTACAACCACCGTACGCAGACGAAAGAAAAACGGCGACGCGTGGTCCAGAAACACGAACTGTCCTGCTGCAGTCGCCAATTATCGCTAGAAGAATACTGTACGACCCTCGCTTAAGCCAATTCACAGCCGAGCTAACACTTTATATCGAACTCAAGGCTGCAAACCAAACACCAAACACTGCTCTCCAAAAACTCATGCGTGTAGAAACATGAAGTGAAACTAATTCGAGCACATGCCGAAGAAGATAAGGGCATTTAAAAAAAACTACATTCTGGCAAAAATTTGTTTGCAACGAAAGTAGGCAAATATGCAACCAATTTGAGTGCTTTTAGTTTTCTTTTTCCGAGCCATCGGGTAACAAAATTAGCTTCACTTGCAAAACAAACTGGCGAAACAATTACAAGTAATTTAAACGCTAAGCAAATCGCGATGATGCTTCAAGAACTTTCGAAAACTGGAAAAGTTCGACATGTTCGATGTGATTGGGCTTTGCGGTAACTGATGAATCTGACTGGAGACGTTCACTTGGCGAGCATATTATAATATGCTATAAACCTGCAAACAGTGATGATTAAAGTGATTTTGAAAACAGTGGTATGTTCTTTGATAAACTTCTCAGCTGTCATGCTCATCAAAACGTATATTTCTCAAATCAGAAAGGAAAACAGAAATAAAATTGATTTATGTACACTATAGTGGGTGTAACACTTAGTATAGTAATGTTAAAAAACTCAAACCTTATTCTACAAATAAGATCTTTGAGGACTGCTCAGTTATATCGGTTGGAAAATCTTACAGACACACGATGAAAGAATGTCATATTTAAACTTACAGTTCGATTCTATTGTGAACACGAGCACTCATGAAATGAGTGAATTGCAGGGAAAACTGCAGACCTCTCGAAGACTTTTGGGTAACTTTACCAACAACATGCAAGAAGGCTGAGTGCGTGAGGTGCATAAAAGCCTGCGAAGAGCTTATTGCTGCCTCTAATGTTTTACAAATCTAGATGCGACTTTCAGCACTGCTCTTGAAAACTTAACGGGTATACAGTATAACTTATTAAACATAACGGTGAATCGCTTCAGCTTCGCAGTGACACACAACACTGTTTTCGAACGGCTCATGCTGATGGCACCTCATTGCTCTCTGCAGGCCCACTGTATTTTACTTCAAAGGCTCACCAGTCGGCGCATGAGCTCCCTCGGCATCAGCTATTATTTAACACGATATATAACCAATTAAACTGTCACACGCACCCTACGTTGTTAAAAATTAAAGCAATTAATTTTGGCCAGATTATTCAACAAACACTATGTGTGTGTGTTTAAGCTAATAAATATTTGCATTTGCAATATGAACTAAACACTAATAATAAAATAAGGCTTTAAAATAGAAACGTGTAATAACCGTTATTGTTACAATATCGATCATTTGCTTTGTTTGGCACAACATGAGAAGCGAAATGTATCTAATTTTAAAGAATGCGTACGAAATATGCCTCAAACGTCACAAGAAGGCTTTAAGTATTTAAGCTACCGAGCCACAAACGTAATCCCGTATTTACGCCTTTGCTGTAACAACATCGAAAAATCAATAATACGGTGTAAATATCGGAAGCATTCGTAATACGGACGAGATCTCGAAACCAGAAAACGGTGGGTCATGACAGTGTTAAATGCGTGTGTTTGAACGAGCCGAAAGTGAAAAAGATAACGTTTAAAGCAATTTCAGATGTTCGTGGCGGCTCGTCGAAAATGGAGACGAAGCAATTTTGAATGGAGTTCAAGCTGCTTATAGATGGCGAGTTATTTCTTTCGAATTTTCCTCGATGTATCTGTCAGAACAAAGAAAGGCATTTTGGTATGCTAAGCGGTGTGATTTTGATATATTACGCGAAGATATTTACAGTAAGCCAGTGCGACGAAACCAGCTGTTTATGGCAGGCCGTCGCATTTGAACAATAAATGAGCGTTGAAATGTTTCAAACTGTGGAATTCCTTTAGATTTGCAATGGTAGCCTGCTTGCACATGTTATAATAAGTAGTTAGATATATTTTAACAGCCCGTAATGAATACTTAAACGACCGTTGCAAGATTCAGCAGCTACGACGCTCGGCTGATTCATCAGTAATTACGGGTGCTGCAGGCAGAACCAACGCAACGATACGTTGTTTCACAGAAAACTTTTCGCTAATTCTGGTGGATGGGGGCTCACCTTCTTCCAAAAACGGTCTGAAACCATCTAAATATTGTTGGCGCAATATATTTTCGGAGTACTCGCTTCGAAGTACTCATGATGATGCGAATTTATGTTGAATAGTGCAAAGAAAGAAGTACCAGCCACGACCGTTTAATATAATGTGTGAAAACGTTCAAATAATGTTAACTGTCTGCGAATTCAAAAGCAATACAACAATGAGCACTGGACTCTCCCCAATCAGCCAAATCTTTCGAGGCGCTTTGCTGAAGCGAAAAATAAAGTGTGACAGTCGCAGCATTTCAAGCTGGTAAACGACGTGATGTTACAGATACGTATTTATAACGTGATAACGCAGAAAGGCGCCGGGCGCTTCGAAAACATTTGTGATCGACGACATGATTTTGTGATATGCGTCGACACGAAACATTAATTTTCTTTCAGCGCAAGTAACGTAACTGCTGGCTAACCAGGTGGCAATCGACTCATGGAAATAAATCGCCTAACAATACTGCTGTCTTGTGTGACCACAGGCTGAAGAAGATGATAAGCTGGCTATAGCGTTTTCTTTCACTCTAAATAACCAACAGCTGACTGAGATTAACCCCAAATATTTTGTTCGAAAATCGTCCAAATACCTAAACTTTGAATAACTGGCTGTGAAAAACTTTATAAACTTGTTGGGCATATCTTTGATTGGATCTGTCTAAGCACACCGGCATTCCCATTACTGGTACGTACAAACGCTCCGAACTGCGCTGTCTTGTAGTATTCAACATATCAGTCATTGTCAACTCGAAAGCAATATGTAATATTACAAAAAAATTAACAAGTTAGCTCCTGAAAACTCACTTTCTCTGGTGTTCTGAATATTTGATTTCGGCAGCTACTAAGGTTAAACTGAATAATAATACTAAGAAGTTTATAATGATCAGAATATAATCAATCGCAACCAGCACAGATGACTACGAATGTGTGAAGACCGAGAAGTGTGAGTTCTGTATAATTTGTTCGAGTACACACAATAAATCATTAATCTTTAACAACACATCTAATATTATTTGAAATAATAAAATTATGCAGTACACAACCACAAAAATAGTATTGAACAAATATATTTTGAAATAATGCCCAATAGATACTGATTTCATGCAATTCTACATAAGCATAAGTCAATATTTTTAAGTTTTCAATTCTGTGCGTGTGCGTGGCTGAAAAACCAGCATTTATCCGTCAGAGAAGATATTGACTTTCGTTAAATCAGCTGTGCTACAGAAATGACCAAAGTTTATGTAAGAGATTTTACATTCTTTGGATGTCTCTCTTTGTGAACTGCTAAACGGTGTGTGTTCTGTTGTATTTTTGTACATAGAGTGATGGTATACAGTAATTTATGATCGACGACCAAATACAAAGTTTTACGCTGTCTGCTAATTATTATAGAATTTAAAAAATACTAGAGTAGATGCACCAACAGACTTAGAAAAAACTGACAATAGATTGCGCTCTTATGAAACCGGCTACAATAATTGTGAACACGTGCATCTTCGACCTGTGATATTGTTGCTTAAAGTGTTTTGAGTGGCAAGCCATCTGTTGTTACTGAGAGGCTTGTTATAAAGATAAAAAACGTTTTAATGTTAAGTAATGGTTGCAATCGACAGCAAATATCGAGAAGGAAGCATCGGATAAGTAAGAAATTCTTATAATTTTAGAGGATTGAAAAACTTTTCGTTTCTATTTTAAAAGAACATTATCTTCGGTAATATCTTATATTAATCATATGGGAAGATACTGTATCTGATAAAATATGCGTGTTATAAAAATATCTAAACGACCTATCTGAATAAATCTTAGTTTTAAACTAAGTACTATATAGTAAGTACATTTGAGAAAGAAAAAAGATATTGTAACATATATTCACAAGAATAGGAGAACTATGAGTTAAGTAAGGGTAAATTTAATACAATAGTCAACAAGACTTATCATGTTTGACCAAAAAATGAACCGGGCAACACAGGCCAATGAACACATTTGCCTCGTGTATTGTATTAACTGCAGACAGTGCAAAATGAAGATTGTGAAAGTCTGGGTTGAAAAGCATAACTCATAAATCTTATTTCAGTACATTAAAATCTGTCACTTACGAACAGTTATATTCTGAAATTGGTCGCAAAAAAGTATTATCATTGTTACTCATAATCATAAAGCACACAAATCACATCTGGTGGCTGTTAGAAAGTGGACAACAACTAACGCGGCAACTATTGCAGCAGTAGCGGCAGTGTTAGTATGCTCATGCACAGCAGCTTAAACAAACATATTCTGTAACAAGGATTTGAATACGCTGACACACGTTGAACCATTCAAGCGCGGGCTTTACTGCACGGCAGGCTGTGTTTACGGTTGAAGGTAATAAGCTGGACCCATTTGGAGCGATTACCGGGGCGACGCTAAGCTGGACGTTATTACAAAAGAGTTTGCATGAATAATAAGGCATGTTGACCACTGATGTTACGCTCAAGTATCGAAGACCAATAAGCTCTCGACTAGGCTAATTTCTGCTGCGTTGAATCCCAGACCCCTCATTTTCTTTCACAATGGTCATCTCCCATCATCGTCAATATAGGTACTGATTGTCTAAGTACAGGCTTGAAAACCACAAGCTACTCATAGAAAAAGCACAAGTGACTGGAAATATGAAGGCCACGGCACAAAACGTGAATGAGGACTTTTTCGAGAAATCTTCTGGCTCACGGCCTGAGATGTATTCTGACAAACAAAATTTTGTCATTAAGAAGATGGCAGTTATGATGACGACAATTTGCTAGAAAATGAGGGCCAACAAAGCGAGGTAGGTCAATGGCACACCAAGCGAACGGTAAAAGAGAAGTAGTTATGAGTAACAAATGATTTGCAGCAACAGTACACCCACGACGTCCCTCCTGAGGCCATTCTTGAAGTATTTTCAAGGAACTATATTTTTTCTTTGAAAATGCTGAGCAACCTTGAGAGTGAGTGCATACAGAGAATTCTTGTAGACTATCTAACTCATTTGGAGTGTTTTCAGAAACTGAAAAGGACAACGACTCCGTGATTTCTTATTACGTTGAGGTCTTTTCTTCTTCATATTGATTGTTCTGATGTGACCATTTACGCGTGTTGCAAACCTTCCGTCGAGTAACATTAATGGAGGAAAGCCGCTGTATGAACACTACGCTGACTCCATTTCGAATAAATATCACAACGTCGATACACTGGCTCCGGCTAACTTCTATTGTTAGAATGTGACACAACACTACAATAACCAACGCGTTTGCCCTACTCAACTTACGGTATTCCGCCTGACACGTTCGCTCCGGTCCCGAGTAACAGAGACTGTATGACAACAATGTTCGTAAAAAACTGCCGGTACTCTGCGGAAGATGAGTAACTCATCTTCACAGCATTTGCAGAATTTGAGTATTATTTATGAAGACACCAATCTTTCGGTCCGCATGGCGAGAGGACGCCGGCGCAGTGATGTGGAAATAGTGTGTGTCGCTATTTTTGTCTAATAAGCTGTTATACCTTACCAACATGTTTCATAAACCCTCATTTCTTCTCATTTCTCTAACGTTATTCGTGATACCATAATATGAACCAACTTAATGATAAGTACATTAATAACTCTGTGTTTACTTATGTTTATCATTTAATGAGTTGGCTTCTATTTTATAAAATAAAATGGCACATGCTCAAAGAAATCACAATACTTTATATAACATAAAACAGATGATTACTAAAGCAAATTATACAGTGTTTGATTACATTAATCCACTGTTGATTCAAACACACTTCTTTCATGTAGATACCTATTGACACAGTTTCAAGCGACATTCAATATGTGAAGGTGCATTTTTTGCAGAGTTATTTTACTGTTTTGAGAAAAGTCAGGAAGGCCAAGAACAATGATGCGATAATGAAATGATACTGTAATCGTGACTCTAAGCAACATTGTCACGTCAGATCATGCCTCAATAATTCATAGCAGAGCCAACCTACGCATAGTGTTTTTAGAGTACAACCTTGTGTATAGTGAACATCATTTACTCCGTGGCAAAAATGCAGTAAGTGGCAAGTGCGAAGAAAATAGAGCGAATATACGGTGTATCGCTATATTGTTACACAAAAAATTTGCTCTGTAATGGAATTACGTGATACTTGGTCTGCTTTTCTCAAATAAGCGTAAATTAAGTAATAATGGTGCGAAGATAAAAATGCTGAGCAACCTCACACGATTCAGAACTAAATACAGTAACACTAATGCATTCAATGTTTAAACAGATTTTAAATTTAATTCTAAAATAGTTTCTGGTAGTTATAACGTTTACATACTTACAGTATGAGTCAATCTGACAAAAGTAATGACATATAGAACCTAATATTGGATTTTCGAAAAGGCAGAGACTCAAGTCTGCAAGAAGCTTATTAATGAGCATCCCTGCAGAATGTTAACGTCTTGGTATGCTGTGCGGATCTAGTGAAAAGCATGAAATAATGAATAAACACTCCAACAAGGCTAACAACCCTGCATTAACCATTCATGGTCGGCAACGAAACGAAAGTCACAAAGCGACTCACACGTCGTGACGCGGCAATATTTTCGGCGCGCGACGACATTGATCGTTTAATGATGATGATGTACTGTCGTATAAATCGACGATATCAAATCGTCGTGTGCACTGACTGGCAGCGGTGACGTGAAGATGGTGACGAGACTGTCGCGGCGATGATGACACCAAAAGTCGCGACAATTTTGATACGGGGGATACGAAAAAGAAGTCACCTGGTGGATATACGATGCTTAGGCGGTAGTAATCCGTTAACTTTTATCATCGCTGGAATGGTTTGAACGAAAAAAAAGTACTGTTGCCCAGTCAGACGCATTCGAAATGACGGCAAAATCGACAATCGACTCTGCAATATTGACCCGAACAAAAAAAATACTAAATATTGACGTGTCTGTACTGACCATTGGCGTACCATCGGTATGCAAATACTGTCAATAGAAACATGGCGGCAGGAAGAATGTGGCGCAACGACTGAGACGAGAACTGAAGCGCAATCTGTTAAACTCTGGAATTTACTGGCAAATCTGACGTGTGCTCTGAAAGCAATCGGTGAGGAGTGCATCTGGTCCCAAAATATGCTGCCCACTCGTTTAAGGTACTGAACATCGCCCAACACAAATACTGTCATGGACTATCTGGCAATGGCACATTGCAAGATTTTTCACCAGCGATCCTGACCCACTTTAAATGTCAGCTTTAAGCAAGTAGTATATATTATAAGTAGAATATGTACAAATGTTAAGTTCAAGTCTTTAAACTCGCAACCTTCTGTGTTATGATTACAAAGCCATGTATATATTAAATGTGAATTTTACAAAAAGTCGATAAGAATATGGTGGTGGTGGTGTGCTGCATCGGCGCAAGCTGATGGCATTTGAAATTTGTGGTATGTTGGAACCCCATTCTATGTTGCAATTTTTGCGACATTTGTTCTGCTTAGACAAGCTAAGTAGTATTAAGTATCGGCAAAAATGAGTATACTCGAGGTATTTCAAGCGATCCCCACAGGCTAACTTCGCGTGGTATCTTGCATTAAATATTTATTATCGCTACTGTAAAAAATATCAGCTTATTTAACAAGGCATTGACAGATCTACCACAGCTTAATTTGATGAATGAAAGTGGCATACAATATCAACAACTAGGTAATGCAGCTCAAGCTACCACTATAAGTTTTTTAACAGCGCAATCGTTTTCCCAAAAAATTTTCACTTTGCACTGATAAAGAAATAGTTACGTGTTGATGTTGTTATCAATAAAATACAGGAACTGTTGTGTAAAAACACAATTTCCAATACGTCTGCGGCATATACTGACTTCAAAAATACGCACCTAGGGTGAACATTTTAATTTTCGAAATGTGCGGTAAACAAGTGATGGCCCAAAAACAAAGAACGAAAAAGCAAAAGTTTTCAATAATGGTTGCTCCGCCACTGACAGCAATGCAATATCTGAACGACTTGGCATGCTATCGGCTTCGAAGTGATCTGCTGCTGTGTTATATCATCGAAGCTTCTTTAGGCTATTATGCGGAATGCGATAGCCTGTCATATCATACATGTTCAGTGGCGACAAATCAGGCGACCAGCGTGAAGGACAACGTGTTGAATTTTTCAAAACCGTGTTTGCTGCCTTGCGGCGCGCATCTGCTGGAAAATGAGATTTTAGCTGGTATGGAAGGCAACGAGTATAACATCGGCAATAATATTTCGAAATTGCCGTCGAACCAGGAAATGCTACCATAACATATTGCACCACCTCACTAACTCCCGCAGTGAAGGCTTTGTGTTACGTTCACAAATATTTGCGTTCTCCCACTGGCCTGCAAAACCATCGTGAGCCCTGATTCAGTCTGCACACTGTTTGCGCCCAGTAACCACTGCAATGCGTGAACGTGATGGTGTGAAAGATGTAAAAAACAGACGGCTTAGACATCGGCGATAAACGATGACATTGACATCTAAATAACAACATCTACATCAATCGTATAATTGATCGAAGTTGTTAATCTGCTGACTTCAAAACTGTAACGCGTTCTTCATCTGTAGAATACAGACCCAACATCTACCAAGGCCTACAAATTTTACCTGTGTAACAGCAAAAGTCGACTCTCTCACTACAATAATACATTTACATCCACTAAATGATAACTACAACTATGTAAGTAACAGGCTCAAGCGCAAACACAGCTGTTATTAAGTACAATCATCACTTTGTTTAATGAAAATGAACATTCTAAAAAACATTAAAAATACACAACTTTAAGTATTCTGCCTCACAGGAGAATCAACATATATTAAGTAACACTTTAACTACTCTTACAAACATTTATCAGAAAGCATAATGTCTTTCTTAGCACAATACTAACACTAACAAATAAAGAGATTATATAAGCAGCAATAAATGAGACCTTTGTCATATGAGCTATCTGGCTTTTAATCGGATTTTTAAATGCCTCAAGTATGTAATGAAATGTGCTTTTCTCAAGCATTGCCACACATTTAAATGAAACTATCTATGTTTCCTTCACCACGAACACAAGCTCGTGCAGAACTGCAAATAAACTCAAAAATAAACAATCGAAGTGATAAAGTGAAAATACCACGATTTTAATAAAGGTTGCCCACTGCACCTTTAACTTTTGGTTAATCTTTGTTCGAGAACAATAACTCCATCCATATTAAGCATCTATAATATTATTCTATTGTATCAAAAAGAGAGACTTTGAAAGAAGTATGAAAACTACAAACCTAAACTGCTGTCTTCTATTTTCCATGATATTTATATTGTTCTGGAATAATGAAATTTTATTGAATCTTAACATATGATTTCAACCTTTGAAGTCCATTGGTGATGCCCTTCACATGACTACATAATAAATGAACTGGATGCTAAACTTGTATAAAGAATTTGACGTTACAATTAGCAAACTTGAATACGGCATGTTACTCTCATCATTTAAGGGGCGAACGGCTTTGATTGTAATTCTAACAATATGTGTATAGTACATCTGCAGTACAGCTAGTTAACATGGGAACTAGTTGAGTGAGCCCTGACTCTTTCTTGTACATATCAATAGACTGTGTTGTGCTCTCGGTGATGACACATCGTGGCCAGTTCAGTAATGAGAACGGCACAGTCTGCTGTAAATATACTCAACAGTGTTTATATGTACCGCAAACTGATTTGTCTAAGATTTCCTTAGTTATCAAACAAATGATATGACACCTGAAAATCAATAATGGTAAATAACTCAAGATGCCACAGACAAGCAATGGACCAAGCACTGCAAAAATGAAAATAATTGTCTCTTGCGTTAAAGCTCTGAGGCGTTCTAAGTAGTGAAGTGTCTGTTGTCAGGCAGCCACGTGATTTCCACAGGGGACGTCATCAGCTTTCAACTCACTCATGAAATGCCAAGAAAATTAAGGAGCCTGGCACAGTGATGTATAATATCCTCAGATACTAAATAAAAAATTTGAAGTGCATGACGAGACTATATCATTGCCGAGGCCAATGTGAGTGACAGCGCCCAGCATATCTGTGTCACACAGGAGTGAGTTTATATAGTGCAACTCCCTCGCTTTCAGGAGATAAAAATAGGACAAGTATTTAAAATGTTTAACAGTACCACAATCACTAGTTCTCTATTGAGTACAACAAATTTAAAAGCATGTGTGACTGACATGTCCTCATGATCTGGGCACAATAAGCATATGTGTATTATGTTTCTACGAAAATACATACTAACAGGAAATATTGCAACTGCAAGTGCGCTCTGTCCTGCACTAATCTACTCATTTAGGCCTAATCCCACTAATCTTGACTAAAGTGTCTTGTTTCAAAAACGGTGGCTTTTAATGTTACACCAAAATTAAATCAGCCTCATCAAAAAAAGATAAAAATGATTACCGGAAATCTAAAGAAGTTGAGTGGTAAAACTGTACGGGTGATGATATATATCTATACTTCAATATCAAAACATATTACATTGAACCAGGCATTTGATTATATGAAACTCATTATATGACATAAAGTAAAATATTAAGTGTTCATTACAAAATATAAGTATAATATATTCTGGAAAAGTTTGATGAAGAAAATGTAATATTTTCAAATAATATTTCACCATAAAGTATATATCAAGAACACTGGTACTAACTGTTGGGCCAGCTCAGGACTCAATCTGCAACTCTTTATCTGCTGCACCTGAAAATTGAGGCAGGCTGTAAGAGTATATTGAAAGTGTGGCCTGGAATTAAAATAAATGTAACATAACACTGTTTCACTACTGCATGTCAAAATATAAGCAACAGATTTCAGAAAACATATAAACTGTTCAACTCATTCTCATCAAAGCTAGCCATCAGCTACTGAAGAGGAAAACTTAGCTACCCACTGTACTTATCATCCATCATAATAAGAAATATTTAATTACTACCGATTAATAACACCCATTTGCTGCTGTCGTGAACATCCGTCTGAAAAATCTTTGATGACATAGCTCATAGTTCGATGTATTTAAATATGAAAACAAAATCTTTAAATAAAATCAGTAATAGTCAATTCTTGCCGCAAAAATGTATTACGACCAAAACGAAGAGGCATTAGTACAAACTGACTTTCACTAATTTTTTCGTGGCAATAATCGTGTTGTACGTAGCTTTCTAATTATGTTAGATGCAAATGGGCTAGTATGCAAGTATTCAATCTTTGTACGTACCTAGGTATGGCTGCTCAACACTGTCGATCGAAGGTGGTCTAACTGCGAAGAATGAACACATGAAGCTGTTGAGAGTGCAGACGGCGAAGATGACCGGCACGCAACGTAATTGACAACAACGTTCCGAAAACTGGTATTGGTCGTATTTCTTTGGAAAGAATAACGAAGTATAACGCCGGCTTTGTTTTAGAGTAGAAAATGAGATTATGGCAATAATGACTACGATTATAAATCGATTTCGTGAAAGAAACGTCTCGTATTTCGTGTCTGGCGCTTGACGAAACGTCGAATGCATCACTTTGCGCACAAGTGTACAAACTTGAACGGCTAAGCTATAGGGTGAAATCATCACAAGTTCTTACATGCAGTGTTTATCTTAAGTATCGCCTACTTCATTGCGATCTGATCACATAAGTCTCAATTTTATTTTCTTTAGAAAATGAATGGGCTGTATCTACGCTGACAAATAATGTGTTCTGGCATTTTACGGAAGTAAATGTGTTCTTTGACAAGAAATGTTGACCAAACATAAACCAGGAAGTATTTATATTTACTTTCTGAAAATGGTCACACTATAAGTACTTAAAGCAGAAAGAATCCCCGATAATAAGTATTAATAGAATGTCATCTGGCAGCTACAAAAAAATATAAACTGTTCCACATTCAGTTTATAAACACCATCAATACTAATGATTAAGCTTTCGCATTCTTTGTTTAAGAAACTATTTGAATTACACTGCGGTGCGCGTAGGCGGTAATCTGGCAAGTATCGGGCAAGCGGCAGCGAAACAGCAAATAAGCATTGGTTAACTAACCGGCTTTCAGTATATCGCTTCGGTTTGAAGTTGACATGACTGGCGCTTTTTCTGTATTATCGGTTTCCTATCTTCGCATGTTAATCTGTTGTTGCAATAGAAAATGACGAAAACAGGAGAATTAAACTGAAGATTTTGCCAAGGCATGTCGCACGAACAAAATACCCAGTAATTATTTTTTCTCGCCAGATATAAAAGAAATAGTCGGGGACTATGGTTTCAAAAATCGCTTAGCCGCCGCCTCTCAGCGTTCGTCATGTGCATTAATATTATTTTATCGGGCAATACAGAGCACAATTAAATAATCGTATCAAAAGCTGAATCAAGACCAGTACGTGGAAGCTTTGGTGGTTCACGTTTACAGGCAACATGAAAAGTAACGTATTACAAGTAACACTGATACTGGGAATAAATTCGAGTCGGAAAGGACAGATGAACGAGATTCATATAATAGTTCATACTACGAGTATAGGCACACTGCTGGCAGTTTCCTGTTGCTTAGAATGTTTAGATCATGTGGCTGCTGCAGAATAACAACAATTTCATGGTTTCTTTGCTAACGCAATTATAAGGCATAAATGAACTAAAATAATTCTCACTCAGTATTTAACACCTTGGTATTGTTTATCAATCCCGTGTTTTGTACTTTGAAACTCACAACACATTTATATGCAACAACAAATTTACAATCATCCCTCCACACAACTCGTATATTCATAACAATATTTGAATCATATTGTGTGTTTATATATAAACAAATCTAAGCATGAGGAGGCAACCTCATCTGCAGGACGAATCCCGAATGCAACATGAAAAATAACTAAATTATACAAAATTTAAAGGCAATTGTAACCATGTAATGTAATTATTTTTGGTATCAATCCATTTAATTAAGTGCCTGAATGAGGCAGAATAACATGGTAAATATTACTGGTACACAATCTCTGAGTAATAGACATAACTATGATGGAGTTATAACTGTATATAACACGTGTGCTTAAATCGATTTAAGCATATTCAGCAATCGAGATGGTATGATAAGCAAACTATTCAAATAATTGCATATTTCACCTCTTTCTAAAACATATTGGACATTCTAAGTGAGTCACATAATTTTAACACGTTTAGATACATCGGATCTTTACAAAGGTGTGTGGAGTTGATAAATAAATGGAATCGGGTATGAAAATTTTAAATTTTATAACTAAAGAGCAAACACTATGACAGTTCTACAATATTCTAAAAACCACATGCTTATAAGTCAAGTGTTCGAGAACGATGACTAAGGGTGAGTACAAGGACTATTTTATTTGTTCTTTAAGTGAAAGCAGTTATATATGGGAAGCCAAGATCAATCGTTATCGCTGCAGGATAAATCAAACCGAATCAGGCTTCACCTATTACACTATTTGGTATTTTAATGTAATTAAGTTATTGATAAAGTGTTGCACTTTACGCATTTTAAACGCAATGGCTTCTGCTTCATGTAGAATCGGCAGGACCATTACAAAGAAAGGTAAGAACTACAAAAATTACGAATACAGAATGTACACTCATGAAATTTAAAACTTGGACACCACAATTTCTGTAAACAAAAGTTTGCACATTGTGAAGCGGGCTTAAGGGTATCATTTACAATTCTAACAGCAGGTAGTCTCAGCACTGGGGGTTATCACTTATAGAAGGACTGTAGAATGAATCATTACACTAAGCACGTTTTAGAAAATAGGTAATTTACGTTGCTTACTTAATTTTTTTTTTAAAGAATATATTTGAAGGTATCGCTAATTAAACACCATAGCTCGATTAATTATCGAATCAAAATTTTGTTTAGGAAATGTTTACAAAATAAAATTAGAAATAATTTTGATTTAAAAAACGTCTACAAGCAATAACTTTTAAATTAAATCAAAAAACTAAACATGGTTATTTGGGTTGACTGATTATTACTTATTTTAAATAAATCTAACCTACTAATTATTGTAAGTTATTAAAAAAAATCATTAAACTCTCTATTCATAATATTTAGTCCTTACAAAATGTATATTTTATGACGTTTCATTTTTTCTGTAGTTAATATAAAAAGTGAAAATAAAAACTAAGGCAATTCTTATTGTCAACGTATATATTTAGTTTTTGACAAGAATTTATTACATAATTATAATTAAGATACCAAGTTATAGTTTAAAATTAAATGAAAACTTTTTTTTAAATAAAGGTATTACTATATAAATAAATATAAGAAATCAATAATGGGTGTGACCTCCATTATTATTGATACATTCTTGGAGGCGTCTGCTCATTGACGCTATCAAGGTATCAATATAATTAATATTAATCGTTTCCCATGCGGTATCAATGGCTGCAATTAGTGCATTACGGTTTACTGGTATAAAATTTGGGCCTTGTTGTCTTCGGAATAACAGCAAGTATTCGAGCCAAACATTTTCGATAATGTTAAAATCTGGGCTTTTTGCTGGCCAGGGTAACAGCTCCAAGTTATTTGCTTGTATCCAGTTGCACAACCTGCGAAGTATAGGGGGTCATATCCCGATAAACATTATCGAATGTTCCAAGAAAATATGGTATCAGATGTTTTCCAGAATATGTGTATGTGTGAAATAATAATGAAGAAAGAAAGTAAATGGAATCTACCTAACATGTGTAACGCGTTTTTAGAAATTATTATTATTTTTATTGAAATGGCCAGTATTTATATATGGCGGTTGTTTACACACGCGCTTTTTTACCTTTTTTCCCACTTTTTTACCACACACCTTTTTTTTTTACCTTTCC
>JALBCR010003182.1:0-249350 GCA_030710515.1 Abscondita cerata
TTACTAATGCTAGCATATCCCCGTGTGTAATCAGCTGCCCAAGAAACGTGAATTGCGTTAGTTACTGTTGGGCTTAATTTAACCATTGGGGTTATATTTACTGGCCGAGGTGGTCTTTTCGGCTCAACACCCGGTTTATTTGTAGGTATGGGATTCCTAAAACAAAAAACAGTTAAAAATGATCTATTACGCAAAGTTTTATAACTTACAGGTAATGGACATAACTTGTTATTAACTTTTACAACTACATTTGGTGGAAAGCAATCTTCTTGTTCGCATGTTGTTTCTAACAAGCAAAACCGAAGTTGAACTTGTTTGATGTATTCGCATTTTGAACCGGGACGAATGTCTCTCGAACTCGCAACGTCTGTCGCTTGTTGTGGAGTTAAATGAAAATAAAACTGGCTTTCTTGGATCCTCTGATTGTTTTGCGGAACTAACGAAGAAGTTTTTAATAAATCTGCGATAACGTCGAAAAACGGAAGTCTTTTAAATTTAACGTCGGGATGCACAGGATAACTATTGTTTGCAACATTTTGTTGTTGCCTTTGTGCGTAGTGTTGATACTGCTGATAGATGTTTTGATTGTACATGGCAGCTTGGCGTGTCTGCAAGAGAAGAAAAAGAAATTAATTGTATAATCGATTACAATACTTGATAATCACAATCCATGTTGAATTATGCGCCAATACAAATACTGTTATTAAAAGAGCGATAAGAAATATAGTTGGGAATAAGTTAAGTATTAGTTATTGTATATGTTCAAAATGATCGTCATTTGCTACCTGCAACACGTGAAGTATTGTTTCATTACCGAATTGCATGTTTACAAAAATTCTTCTACGGTGTCACTATCTTAGCAAGGTGTAGTAATAAAACAAACCAACTGGTACTAGGAGTCCACGTATTCTAATAAGATTAATAGTGAATTGACTTACGAAAATGACACTGGCGTTTGAGTTATAGCTGTTAGTGATCGGTTCATAAGTTGGTATCATAAATCGCCGATTTTGTTAATATAGAGACCAGACAATTTGCTTTTTTTTCAACTGAATTGAGCAATTCAATTCGATTTAAGTATCTTAGCTCATCTGAGAATAACGAACAATCTGCGTTCCCGTCAACAACTTACCCACCCGCTTTCTGTCCAATCAAGGGCAAAAAATCTTACTTCTTTTTTTAAGTGAGTAGTTAAAAAGAACGCATTCAGAACTAAGTCACCGTGAAGTGAACTGAAACAATCTGATATTCGTGCATAAAAGACCGGCCTTTAGATTACACTTTTATTTCGAATTTGTAATATGATAATAACAAAATTCCTACCAATAGAGAGAACACGTGTTTTTCTGGGCATGTAGAAACATTTTCTTTTACTTTAACATATAGTATAGTGCATTTAGGAATTGACCCACCATTTTTGTATACATTTTTTCTCTTACCCTCCATTCGAAAGGGTTTTCCTCAATGAGTTTAACCCTAAGTTGGCGCACCCCTAAAACCAACCCTTTCTCCGCCATCTTAGATTTGGTGTTTTTTTTGGAATTTTCATACCTCGCGTTCTAATTATCGTACAGTCATAAACTTGGTGTCTTCTTTGGATTCGTTTTAAGTTTTATTTTCAACAATGTTATAAAGGGTGTTTTATAGTTAAACCACCATAGGTTAACTGCAAGTAGAGGACACTTTGGTGGTTCCAAATAGCCTTGGTTCATTGGTCTAACATAATTATTAACAGAGATACAGGATATTTTATTCATTTAGTTCAATGCTTTTGAAGGGCATAACTTTAGAACCACCATATACATTTCTTTCATTTTTGGTAAGGATATATTGCATTGATAACATAATAAGATAGTGTACCAAAATGAAAGAAATATATAGGGTGGTTCTAAAGTTATGGCCTTCAAAAGCATTGGACTAAATGAATAAAATACCCTGTATCTTTGTTAATAATTATGTTAGACCATGTGTCCTCTACTTGCAGTTAACCTATGGTGGTTTTACTATGAAACACCCTGTATAACAAAAACTGCGTGTTTAACGGAAAAATAGTTATTGCTCTTCAAAGTCGACAGGACTTGAAAAAAAGATTTTTTTTCCTTTTCGGCTCCTATCTTTTTTCCAGTCCACCTGCCGCTTTTTGTAACAGAACTTTATTAAAGACAAAGTAATTTCTAGCATTTACAAAAAAATATCCCGATACAACCATTTCTAGTCCGTCAATCGACGCGCCAAGTTGCTATATTCCGGGCGGGATTTCGAAATACGTTGAATAGCGCTCGCGCTCCGCGCTGCATTTCGTCATAATGCGACTTGTCCCGCGTTCATTTATTAAAATAATCAATTGTTATGCATTATACATTGTTTAAATATTCCTATTTGTTCAATAAATATTTTGTTAGAGTGGATTTTTATTTAAAAATGAACATTTCGATGAGTTTAATGATGACTTTATTCTTTCCAAATATTATTCAATTACACTGTTGCTATTTGGTACTAATTTATTGGTATAGTAAGAAATTCCTTTTTTTGAACACAGAGCTGTGTTTATATTGAAACAATTAATATTTCGACGGGTTTTACCTTTATGAAGACATTTTTTTCTGCTTTTTCCGAACTCAATTCCGCACTACCCTTGAGGTTGAGTTCACAGCTCGTTTTTTTTTCATGCGGTTTCCCCGATAGATAGATAGATGAATTTCTCACCCTGCCATGATATTGATAGCCATCGTCATTTTCATTCTCACTTATCACCGATAATTGGCTTGCTTTTCGTTTCAATGAAGCGGTTGATCTTGGTAAAGGTACCATCGTTGTAAGTTAGTCATCAACTTCGTCATTCGAGTCCTCTACATCTTCTTTCGCACTTATGCAGGTTTCCCCACAACAAATCTTGC
The DNA here is from genome assembly GCA_030710515.1 of Abscondita cerata. Classification (NCBI taxonomy): domain Eukaryota; kingdom Metazoa; phylum Arthropoda; class Insecta; order Coleoptera; family Lampyridae; genus Abscondita; species Abscondita cerata. The sequence goes on from JALBCR010003182.1 coordinate 2,898, forward strand.
ACAAAACAGAACATTTCAAACCTGCTTTTCGACATCCACAAGCCCTACTACAGTTGATTGTACATCCACAGAAAACAAAGTCCACAAGTATGCGTGGTATCGGTTACTGATCCGTTGTCTTTGGTTTCAAGTGCATTTATCTCTGCATCGATTCACTTTTGCACTTGATGATATGTTCGAAGGGAATGTTGCCTCGCTGCTGGGCTCGTGAGAGGTAAACGCGATAAGTCAGTTTTGGTTTTCAGATCAGGTTGCGAAAACAAGCAGCGAGACAACATTTCCTCCGAATATATCAAGTGCAAAAGTGGATCGGTGCAGAGAAAAATGCACTTGCAAATGTGCAAGACTTGCAGTGGGGAAACCTGCGCGACCGCAAAAGAAGATGTAGATGACTCAAATGACGAAGACGACAAAATTGATGACAAACTTTCAACGATTGTACCTTTACCCAGATCAACCAATCTATTGAAAAGAAAACCAATCGAACCGCCTGTGATAAGTGAGAATGAAGATGATGGCTATTAATATTATGACAAAGTGAGAAATTCACTAAAGAAAAAGTGAAAACGGTGGAATAGGCATATCGGGGAAACCACATGAAAAAAAAAACGCGCCGTGAACTTAACCTCAAGAGTGGTGCAGAATTGAGTTTGGAAAAAACAGAACAAATATGTTTATAAAGTTCAAACCTGTTGAAATATTAATTGTTTCAATAGAAACACAGTTCTGCGTTTAAATTAAACAAATTCGTAACAAATAGCAAAAGCGTAATTGAATAACATTTGGAAAGAATAAAGTCATCATTAAACCCATCGAAATGTTTATTTTTAAAATAAAAATCCACTCCAACAAAATTTTTGTTGAACATATAGGAATATTTAACAATATATAATGCATAACAATTGTTTATTTTAATAAATAAACGAGAGACAAGTCGTATTACGACGAAATGCAGCGCGGAGCGCGTGTGCTATTCAGCGTGTTTCGAAATCCCGCACGAAACACAGGAACTTTGCGCGTCGATTGACGGGCGAGAAATGGTCGTAACGGGATATTTTTTTGTAAATGCTAGAAATTACTTTATCTCTAATAAAGTTCTCTCACAAAAAAGTGTCAGGTGGACCGGAAAAAAGATAGGAGCCAAAAAGGATAAAAAAAACTCTTTTTTAAGTCTTTCTGTCGACTTTGAAGAGCAATAACTTTTTTTCCGTTAAACGCACAGTTTTTTGTTATATAACACTGTTGAAAATATAAAACCAAAACGAATCCAAAGACACCAAGTTTATGACTGTATGATAATTAGAACGCGAGGTATGAAAATTTCAAAAACAACACCAAACCTAAGATGGCGGAGGAAGAGTTGGTTTAAGGGGTGCGCAAACTTAGGGTTAAACTCACCGAGGAAAACCCTTTCGAATGAAGGGTAAGAGAAAAATGTATAAAAATTTGTGGGTCACACCTATAAAAATATCCTAAATGCACTGGACCTAATATGGGTAAATAATGGGCCGTTAAAACGTACTCTGTAGCCCCCATGTTGTTAAGACATACAAATAATAAACGAAGATATAAATTTACCGTTGTCTGTAAAGGTTGCGACTCGCCGTTGACTACAACTAAATCAGTTGAAATCATCATCACTTTCTTTTTTTTCTTTTTTTTTTTAACACCATTCTTCAAATTCGCGTTTGTTGTCGACGACATTGTTTAATTAATGTTAAAGAAACACACAGCGCGCACACTATTTTATTTATATACAAAGTGCATTGTGGTTATAAATACTACAGAAAATATTATGTTAACGTAGACATAATTGTGTTTTATCGGGAGATATGTAAAGAGTATCGGTTTTGTCCACACAACATTAATTCCTTCCCTTCAATTCAAAACATAAATAATTATCGATCCTTTGCCAGGTTTTAAAAATGATCAGACGAGTATAACTTGCAAACTTATCGTAACAAGGAAAACACAGGTTAGCAAGCCTCTGAAATAATATCAGATAACCCATTCATCATATCATAAAGAACCAAGAAGGATCAAATTTTCGAATTATTGTTTTCTTACTTCTCCTTTAGTGAAATCAACAGTATTAAAAAGCGACAAACACTACGGCCATCTATCAATACGAGCTGTAAACCTACTTACAGAATCCTACACTTTTCACAAGAAAAAACCATCACATTTCGTACTAATGAAAATATATGAAAATAAAGTTCCGTATCGTTTACACGTAATGATAAAATATAATTGTAGTTCAGGATACTTACAGACATTTGTCTAGCCTCGATATTATAGGGATGAACTGTTGCAGTAGCTCGCGACGAGTTTGCTTGTTGCTGTGGCATATTCAAAGAATTAGTTTCGCTGCCAGTCTGACTTCCACCTGTTGTATTATTCAAAGCCCCACTTTGTCTAAAAATAATAAAACAAAATAAGAAAAATCAAAACATAAAGAATACATTATCCTATCCGTAAAAATTAACGTCTACTCACTGAATTGTCTTATAAAGATCTCTAATTTTTTGATGTATAGGATGGGATCGAACATGTAAAAGTTCTAAAGCTCTTTGCTGCAATTCGTTCTTACGACCTGATTTGTTTCGTCCCGCAAAAACCCAATAACATTTGAAGTTCAGAGACGAAAGGTGATTAGCATATTCTATAAACAATGTGCATACATTTAACCATTATCTATTAAACTAACAAATCGATATTTGATAAATAAAAATCGATGAATAGTTCCAGATCAACTCATTGTGAAAGCAACATATTCTTTGAATCTTTAGTACGAAGAATCAATGAAAATCATACTGAAAAATTATTGATCAATAACGTAAAAAATATAGAATTTTGTCCTAAGTGTGCAAGGTGTAGTTTTATTTTTTTTAATAATATCCATTCATAGGATCTTACATGTGCCAATTTTATGTAAATTAACAGGCTAATTATCAACAAATTCCCAGAAATGCAAAAATAAGTTCGTCCTTGAGTATGTTTATATGAGCAATAATTAATTTTTTTTATAATTATACTAGTACTTTTTAATTATGAGTCCATAAGTTTGAACGCTCACATCTCTGCAATACCTTCACAAATTTTATTGTTAATGACATCAAAGTATCGCTTATTTCAATATAAATAAAATGTAATATTTTATTTCAACGCCCCCCCCATCTGACCCTCAAAAACGAAAATCAAAATTGTATGGTGATAATTTTGTCACAATTGTCTCCTTGGAAATTAACCGAAAGTTAAGTAGAAAAACGTGAGAATATAAATAACGATAATTTCAATAGAGGTTTTTGGTTGCCTTTAACAGAACTGTCAGTTATTACACTTTTCGTTATAATTTTTAACCCTAACCTAATTTTTGTGATTGTTTACTATGGACGATTTTTCACGACTAACCGGTTATTACCAGAACGGTAATATGTGATTATAGTAACCTTAAATGACCAAAGCAGCTTCACGAAAACAAAGTGCTTGCAGCTACCGATTCAAGCAATTTATATATGTCACTTGTCAAAATAATTAGGTTAAGTGGTTTTTGACATTTATTATATTTATAATAACATATTAAGATACCTAATTAGTCAAATGGATACCGCGAATGTAATCAGTGGTGTCAACGATATTATGTTATGGATAGTTTGGATACTGTGATGAGATCATAAGATATTTTATGGTAAGAAACCTTAGATCACGATCTTTGCAAAAATTGTCCTAACTATAAAAGGAATAAATAAATAGAGAAACACTAGAGTCCTATACAGGGTCCGGCACATCGAGCGTGCATTAAAAGTATATGGAGAACTAATTCTATTCACTTTCTGAAAACAGTGCTGCGCCTGTTTTCGACATCACTGAACACAGACAAAATACTTTCGTTAATACAGCACTTCCACTTGTACCGGATATAGCTGTCAACTTTCTTATTTCAAATGGAACATGCAATTTTTTATTTCATTTTCAGATTCTACGTAAAAATTAAGGTGTAGTTTAATTAATATACAATATCCAAAAATGACTGTTTAGTAATAGCGATTTAAAAAAAAAATTAAAATAATGTCCTTCATATCTCAAGATGATAATATGATAATTTGTTGTGACAATTGTCGATATGTTACAGTAACTCACATATGAATGGAAACTCAAATTGCATGTACAGGGTGATGAAAATTCTCGTGCCAATATAAACAACTTTCGATCTCAAAAACTTAATTCAAATAAGACACCCTGTGTTTTTAATCAATCAATGGATGTCTTTTGTTGTCCTCTTTCGATATACACTAACATGTCTTATGCTCAAATTGATGATTAAAAACACAGTGTGCCCCATTAGAATTAAGTAAGTTTTTGAGGTCAAAAGTCTTCCATATTGACACAAGATTTTCATCACCATTAAACCACACCTTAAATTTTACGTAGAATCTGAAAATGAAATAAAAAATAGCATGTTCCATTTGAAATAAGAAAGTTCACAGCTACTTGCGGTACAACCGGAAGTGTTATATGAACGAAAATATTTTGTCTGAGTTCAGTGATGTCGAAAACAGACGCAGCACTATTTTCAGAAAATGAATCGAATTAGTTCTCCAAATACTTTTAATGCACACTCGATGTGCCGGACCCTGTATACGTTGGAATGCCGTGATGAATACCTCTATGTAAATTAGACCCAAAATAGCGGAACACTAGTTTTATTTTGTATTTTAAATTATGAGGTCAGTTTGCATTATTTTATTTTACAATTGAGTTGACACGTTGAAATGTCAGCTGAAAGCTCGAAGACAAGCTTTGCTGGAATCGAGTAATCAGGACACTATACCCAACAGTGCGTGAATTTGTGAAGTAAATAAGCATTTAGGTTACAATTGTCCCACAGTTGGACCTTCTTACGCACCAATTCCTTGATAAAGACTGACCTTGGTGGTCGAAACGTCGATACATGGAAGGACAGAATATATAATACGCTACGCTTCAGGAGCGAAACTCACAAAAATTTATAGTAGCCACTGGTGGTTTACTTGTCAACCTTACTTTATATAACTTATATGTCAACAAAGGGCTATTTTGAAAAATATGTAAAAAATTTAGTATCGTAAATGTTTGTATTTATACTACTGCAAGTAGTAAGAATTATTCTGTGACAAAATGAAATGTAAGTTGTGTAACCTACAAGAAATTATTCAAATCATTTAAAATTATCGCTTAAAACAACCAAAACTATGGCGTCAAGGTCACTCAAATTTAACCTCACAACATCAAAAAAAAAGCTGCGAGGAGTTTCGCTTCTGAGCGTAGCGTATTATTTTTTCTGTGCCTATATCCTAATAAGGCCCAACTGTGGGAAAATTTTAACCTAATAAGAATAAATTGAAGGAGTTCCACTATCATTTAATAATAATTTAGGTTTGATACGTTAATTTTAAATTGTAGACGATGGTAATGAATATAATTTATGTAAATCACCTGCAAAAACGGGGTTTATCACAGATGTTCTTAATTTTTGAGGTATTGTAAACAGTTAATTATGTATTACTTGTGTAAATGATATTAGTCACATATGTTTGAAAATAAATGTTTTCGTTTCATTCCCACAAAATTATTTTTTTGGTTACTTATTTTGACATTTTAAGGAGCCAACTTTGATATTGATTAGTTTGGGAATTTTTTTTTAGAAATTTGAATTTGGCGCTTCAGTTTGTATACAAATTGGCCGACTTTCGCTGAACTGTAGCGTATATAGGGACTCTATTACGTACGTATATTGAGCGACCATGAGGTTTGGTATTACCATTATCAAGAAAATGAAGTTTTTTCGATTATACCGGATGAAAATATCTTCATTTGAGAAATTATTTGACATCATAAATGATTAAAAACAAGCGTTTACCGCAGAACTCCACATCGCCCCGATAAGCGAAAATAAAAGTGTGTTTTAGAAAAAATTGGTTCAAACAAAAGCTATAAACAATAGAATTTCCAACATCTTTTCTCCTTTAACTTTTTGGTAAAATTGATATTGGTGGATATATTGTTACAACAATTATTGTCACGTGATTGTTACATCTCTGTAATTACTTATCGGATAAAAAAATAGTTTAAACAAAAGACGTGTATAATTAAATTATAACAACTTTTATTTGAAACAAAAATGTGTAAAACGAATATTTTCTAAATATTTTAAAATTCGATTATCTGTGTAAGTTAACGGCCCTTTTGGTTAAATAGAATATGCCCAAAATGTTTCATAAAAGTGATTTTCTTGACATCTTGTTTACATACGGACTGACGGCCGGCCATCGAACATAAATTTTACTCCACATCTTATGAAATAAGATACAGGTCTCGCCTGGAAGAAGACCGGCGCATGCCGAGAAGTAACAATTGAACACAATTTAGTCAAAAGATTATTCCGGTGCCGTAGTTATTTATTAATTACTCTGACTATAATTACAATACGTTTGTACTACATTAGACAACTTTTTCAACTCCCATCTAACGCCTGATGAAAGAAACACTATTTATTAATAAATTAAAAAACGTTTCCGAAACATAGCGATATGACAGACAAATTAATTTTTGTGCAACCGGCACTTGGTGCATAAATAGCTATTGTAAACGTTTCAAGAATGGAAAAGTGTGTATGGGTTAAATGCCAATTAAACCTATTTGTTAGTGTTTTTTGTTACTATAGAAACGATAAATGCATTTTTATGAAGATTGATTTTTATTTGAATGATAAAGAAAAATTACTGACATAAAACTACAACAACAATATTACATTTGATGTTCAAATTGGTTAATACCTTCATGTATACAGCATTCAAATCGTCTAAGTAAGTTCCTTGTGCATGTTGCTTGAATCATTTCTGGTGTAACAGTTTGGCAAGCTGTTCTTATTTTGTTTTTTAAAATCATCTACATCGGTATTGTTGAATTGCCATTAGAGAGATTTTTACACGAGTGCAAACATATATAGCAGTGGTTGCCAACCTGCGACTCGCGAGTCACATGCGGCTCTTTGAAAGATTATTTGTGGCTCTTTTTGTGTTATTATATTTTAAAAAATTATTGTCTTTCCGTATGTGGTTCAAAATATCTTTTAAATTACTGATAACAAATATAAAAGACTAAGTTCAACGTTGTAACGAATTTCATTTCCGTCCAAGTTAAGAATAATATGAGTCATTGAAAACTGCGCCAACGTACATAAACAGTGGCGTAATCGTCCGTAATCGACTGATTTTGAATTTGTAACTTTCATTGCAACAGACAGTTGACATTGTGCTCTGGAGGAAACAATTTGAATCACTCTTACCAAAGACTGTAGTGGTCTTTTCTAATCAGTATTCACCGAAATCCAAATTAAGATCAGATGAGCATACCTTTTAAAAGCGTACTTAATTGCGGCTTGCGAAAAATTTCAAATTTCGGAGGATGGCTCGGACTATCAAGAAGCTTGGCCATCACTGATATATAGGGTGTCCCATTAAAAAATTTAAAGATGATATCACGTGACGAAATGTGACGTTTCAAAAACGTAATTTCTTACTTACAATAGGCATAACTACTCCACTGTTTATAATTGCCAAATGTCAATATCGTAGTTGAGATAGTTTTCGAGATATAAACTGGCCAAAACCTCATGGGAGACAGTGTATAGTCATAGGAGATTAATGTAAGGTTTTTGGAGAATCGAAGATTAACATTTTCTAAAAAACAAGTATAAAATTAATTCATTTACTTTTCATACCTATTTTCAAAATAATTGTTTCAGTATTTGCGTAGTTACAGGTACCATTGGGACACGGCCCAATCGAAAGTAGGCTTCTAGTTTTATCAATGACTCGGCCGTGGAAGCCCAATTCTTGCGTGGGATTTCTTTTCCTACAGCGTATCAAGTTTTTTCACATTTTCTATCAAAATTATTAAATTGCGACGGTATTAGAGTTTAGTTTATTTTCGAGCAAAATATATTTAAAAAAAGTGAAGATGTTCCATTTTAAAGTACCGTTCTGCAGTATTAAGTATATGCCGTTCTGGCTATCCAGATTATGCCGAAAGTCTAATCAAGTACCTCCACTATGATAAAAAAATTTAATGTCGAAATTTCGATTTTAAAACCGTCCAAACATAATAGACCGGAAGCAGGTAAAAATCGTCGTATGATTTTCTCCACGTTGAGGCTCTGGGGAACGTCAGCCAGTAATATTTCATGCACGAAAATACAAGTATGATGGTTGTCAGGTGTCAGTGTCACCTTCCCCTTGGAGGAAATCCTTGAACGAGGCCCCAAGCTGAAACTTTAGCGACATCTTCTTAGTATGGCATAAACAGAACCTCGTTTCTATACATGAAAATATACCAAACCATCGGGATCCAATTTAAAATCTTTTGAGAAGTATAGCGGACATTTGGTGTCGCCCTATTTGTATGGCATATTGCGATTCCGTACGTTGGCTATCCCCTGATTAATATAATACAAGTTTCAGCTGAGGAATTCAAACTATGATTTGCACATTGTTAGCTACCAAATAACTACAACATTTTTCTACGATCGAAAAAATTTACTTTTTGCACTGATAAATTGCTTTTTGCACTAATGCAAGAAAGTTAAATTTTGGCACAGTAATTACTGCAAAAAGTAGTAATACGTACTAGTACTAGCAGTGCGCTATCGCTAAACATGCACTATAAGTACCCTTAAACAGCTTTTAATTTTAAATGTTTGAAGTAAATCTTAATGTTTTATGAAGACAAAACTTGGGGCGTTGTCACTGTAGTATTACTTTTTTTCAAAATGCTTACTTTTGTTTTTGTAATGTTTGAATTTGTACATTTTATAGCATAAATTATAATAGAAATAAATACAAAATCAAAATTCTACTACAACCACGACAAAGTCCTTTCTCATATCTTCCAATTTCAATCAAAACATTGCTGATAACTTGAAAATTTGAGTCAATTTTATAGGTACTTCGAGACCATACGTAGTGCATGATTTAGCGGGAACGCACTGCTATTTACGCATTTCTCTTAAGTTCGAAAAATATACTAGATTTCATAAGATTCTGAAAAGTCAATACCTACTATTTATGAGTCATTTCAAAGCAATAAGAATATAGTAACAGTACTGTTACGATTTTTATCTATTTTTAGTTTTACATCAACCGAAAGGGTTTCGCCAGTTTCTATCCTTTTACAAAGAATTTTTATCATAAGCCGGGTATTCAATATGGTCTGCAACGTGCAACGCAACAATAGATCCTATCATTGTATTGAACTTTTTTATTTTTTACTCATACGTTATTAAATTTTCCATTGTCAAAACAAAGAACTCTAGAATGTTAATCCTATTGCAGCGTAAAGTTGTTTTCCGGATTCAATCGCGACTAAATTAACCCACATACACCAAAGGTCTTCAGAAATTATTTTCAAAGTTTGATCATAAAAAGAAATTTGGAATAATATCAATTTACAAAATCTTTTGGACAATCCGAAAGACTCAATAGAAATGTGTGATAAATCGAGAATTTATTCAATGTTAAACATCATCGATTAGACAAGTCCGGTGTTGCCATTCATATGCTTAAAAATTAGCATGGAATAGAGGATATCAAATCAATTAAAAAAGTAGATAATAATAATGAGCTTGATTTCTACGACAACTAATTAAGAAAGCATATCCACAGCATACTAAACACATAGTGGTGTGACTAAAATTATGCTGTAGCATAATTACGCGTTACACGTAAATAGTATATGTAAACCAACTTGTAATTTTTTGTTTTAATATCAGTTCGCTGATATTAAGCTGATAAGCTTGGATAATAAAAAAACCTGTTTGTGCAGTTTAGAAAATGTTAAACTATTTCTAACAAACAGCACCAAGATTGACAACAACAGCAAGAGAATTCATAATCATGGAAAAGCACTATAATTTCCAACGGGTGGTGCTGTGAACACAAAAGATGAGAGTATGGTTGGCAATGTCAGAACCTAGAACAACTAGTTCCATTTCTTTAAATGAAAAATATTTGTGTGAACAATTACCCCGAAGTTTTACATAATATTGAAAACCAGTAAATGAGTGTTCAAATTAATAAAAATTAAAGTCTGTCCAGAAACGAAGCGAAGTAATAAATCAACATGTTTAACAGATTCCAATGGCGTACCGATGTATTGATACTTTTCGAAAAGAGATTAAAAATATAGAAGATGTGTAACCTTTCATCATTAATCAATTATTTTGACACATTTCATCTTATTCAAATTCACCTCCACCTACTTCCATGCAATCGTATAAATTACTGACTGTAATAAACTGAAATTTGACACATGGGTTTGTGTAAACATTTCGGACTAGTTTTGAGGTATTCTAAAAAAAAATTAAATTTATTTTTAAGTTTACCACCCTGTAACTTTTTAACAAAGCTTTCCTGATAAAAACTTTATATGAAAAACCCAATTATAATTTGTATCAAATAATACGTGGGTTTATTTTTGGCCACCACTAGTGAATCACCTTGTTTATCAGAAATTGCTAATATCATTATCGATCACATTTTTAGGAATTTTAACTAATTAATTACAAATAATAGAACTAGAAAGTATGTACTGTATTTAGAATGACACAGAAATATGGTATGTAATTATAACCATAGCCTAACTAATGATTATTGTCATATCATATCGGTATATCATAAGGTGTACTTACGCTGCAGTATTGAGTTTCATTGGAATGGCATCGAGTCCTGAATATATTCCAAGGAAACGCGTGAAGTGTCTGCGCTTTCTGCCAACGAAAAACTATTGTGCTCAATGTGTAGAATTATTTGAAATGCCATAATCCGTTGAAAACAGTTCAAAGAGACAGTTGATATGTGTTACATTTGCTGGCTTGGAAAACAACAATATTCAGACTTTTGCGTGAAGACAAAGTTTCTGTGCGTGTTGGATAAATAAATGGAGAATATAGTAATGTAAGAGTTTAAAGCGATTTTAATAAAAAAACATTAAAATTTTTATAATGATCGCGATTGTCGTAATTTTTTTATTCATAAAATTATTATTATTATGTTATGTTTAATACGATTTTTATAAAATGAGTTTTAATCTTTTTTCAAAATGTTAAATTCACTTCATAATATTGTATTATAATAATATAGTACCTATATAATAATAAAATTAATGAAAAAAAAACATACTGCAGTCAGAATCGAACCCTGGTTAAGACACGCAAAATATTGCTAAGCAAGAAATAACCAATTCGTCCACGAAGGACCCTCATTAAATAAAAATTTCATTCGGTTAATAAATAAAAAACTTGTTTTTAGTAAAATACACTTTGAATACTCATTATTATCACATCAATTTGTTCTATTTTATCTAGAAAATATTTTCGAACTAATTTGTACCACACTGATGCACTTTCCGATGTACTCTCAGAAATGTAAAGTTTATTCCTTACCATGCATTTGGTACAGAACTAAGTACTAATTTCTGTAATCAAATCTCCACAACGTATAGTAATTTCATTAATGTGAGAAGATTGCATCTTTTATACTAATGATTTTGATACCCAACTTCACACGGCAAAAAATTAATCTAAAGTATTAAAAAATGAGAAATATTGATTTACATCGATGCACTAAAGCATTTAAATGTAGGAAACTCCTTTAACACAACTGTATGCAAAATTTTCAATCAATAGGTATTTGTATTACTAGGCTAGAAACTGACTTTTCCGAGTGCGAGGATGTTTTGCAGACCAAGGCGTTACCCGCGCCCTGAAGTCCGAATCGCAAAAACACAACCGAATATGTGTCATTTTGTTTGTTTAACTGACGTATAGATGCCGCTATCAATATCATTATCAATAAAAAAATTAAATGCGCCCTTATTCTGTACATTATCGTGTCAAATATGTTGTAAAGTAAATTTCTTAAAATCAATTTATCGGATTTTATACTTAGTTTATTTTTGAAACGTTCCCAAATAGCAGATAAATCAGACACTATTCATCATTACCGTATAGTAGCCGTACTTTACCGCATAGTAGCCATACTTTACCGCATTGTGTGTAAAAATCAAGTTTCAAGTCAATTATGAAAGATTAAAGGTAATTAATTAACAATTATTGTTGTAAAATAAAAAAAATTAGCTGCCAACAAATTTTTTGTTTGTTATTTCTTTGTCATGACTCTAGATTTTGTCGTTTTTAATGATAATTGTGAACTAATTACCCGCATGCAATGTCTCAATAATTAGATCACATGATTTTAGAGGCTTCAATTTCTAAACCGTGACATTCTGAATAGTATACGAACCAACGACATTTCAAAGGATACGGAAGAAGTAGCCGATATAAAATTGTAATAAAAAGTGAGGAATAAAAAAATAGGTATACCCCCAATAAGCTTTATCTAAAATATCAAAAAAACGTATACTGCATTATGCCAAATATGATCTTATTTAAAACTAATTTTAGTATTTAATCGGCCAACCCTTGTTTTTGATGACTAGTTGATATCTTTTAGGCATGGAATTCATCAGTTCTTCCAGTTCCACCCTAGTGTTTCGATGAGGGTAACCTTTGTCGTTTGATTTTTTTCTCGACATTTTTTTTTTCAATAGGATTCAGGTCTGGAGATTGCGCTGGCCAGTTCAATCTGGTAATTCCATTTATCTCCATCTATGATTTAACAAGCTTTGCTCTATGGCAAGGTGCGTTGTCATCTTGAAACTGAAAGCTTTATTCGCCAAACAAATCTTTTCCACTTCGCAGCATTTTATTCTGTAGTACATCGATATATTTTGTGGAATTCACCATTCCAGAGACGATATGCAGCCGACCAACTCCTCGAGAGGACATGCAACCCCACACCATAACTGAGGTTGGATGCTTAATTGTTAGAATCATACATTTTGGAGTAAATTCTTCCCCTTGAAACCTTCTGACATACGTATTTGAGCATGATTATTGATGTTAAAAGTTGATTCATCACTAAATAATACACTTTGCCACTGATCCATTTGTTGTCCATTTTAGATGTTCCTTTGCCCATTTTAAACGGTTCAGCCTTTGCTTCTCGGAAAGCAATGGTTTCTTACGTGATTTACACCCTCTCAATCCAAAACTATCAGTTTTCTCCTCACAGTGGAAGTGCACATACTTATACCTCTAGCTTCATTCCATATTTTTGTTAACTGGGTGGAATTGAGACGTCTATCTGCAAGGCTTGTTCGTCTTAAGGCAGCATCATCTCGATCGCAGGTTTTCTTTGGTCGCCCACTATGCAGTTTGTCGTCGATTTTTCCAAACTCATTATACTTTTTAATCATCCGAACTACTGTAGATTGGTTACACTTTACTAATTACGCTATTTCGCGACTACTAGCACCTTGGTTGTGGCGAAAAATAATTTCAAACCGCGTTTGGTCTGATAATTTCGTTTGCTTCGGTTTAGAACATATTTTAACTTTCTACACGAAATACAAAAAGCGAATAATGGCTTAAAGTATTAGCAGCCCATATATACTCACAATTTATTGGAATTCTTTTCTTCAAATTTACTTTAAATAGATTTTAACGATTTCCCTTTACGACATAATACATACCCTAATTTTTGAATTCTTTAAAATATTCTTAATTATTCGATTATGATTAAGTATAATGATGTTATAAGCAATAATACTAATGATATACGAAGTACAATCTCATAATTCAAGGTAGTTAACGAAACAATTCGAAAAATTTATGTTAGAGTCTAAAAACCATTTCACACCACTGTAAGTGAGCTACAGCCCTTTGAAGAAGTTATATGAGTTTTCTTTAAATCATTAAAAAATGTCGTTAAAATTAAACGGTCTTTAGAGAATAGAATGAATATTAGACAAACGGTCGTCATGTAGAGCATCTGTTGTAAAATTAATTATCTTATTTATGTTATTTTTATTTTTTAAAATTTTAATGTTAATTGTTGTTTTATACCCTCACGAAATAAAATTATTTTAAAACTTCCAAAACAATGTAAACAACTTAATACTTTTATTCAGTATTTGTAGATTTTTTAATTTTGCAATGCCAACTTGATATTACAGATACAATTTTATAATACAACATGAGTTATGTTAGAAACACAAAAAGTTTAAATTTATTTTTCTCGAAAACGGTTCATGATAATCTATTTCAAAGAAGACGACATTTTAATGAAAATTATCTTGAATTTCTCTAATTTGGTATCAGATAAAAAAAAAAATAAAACATTTTTAATAAAATTCCCGCTGATCTCCCCCACTGATACGCTTGTGGTAGTTGTAAAAAAATTAATTACAGCGAATGATGGGTTTGTAATCGTGTATTGATTTTACAAAGTTGGAAATTTTAAGTAACGGCATTTTTGAATGATTTAAAGAAAAACTCATATAACGATGTCTTCTTTAAAGGGCTGTAGCTCACTTAGGAAGTATTTTCGGATTAAGGTAATTTTAGTTAAATCCAGAGTTTCTGGATACTCTGTATACTGATTTTTTTAATTTTTATGAAATAGTTACTTCTCAAAAAAAAATTGTACTAAGAATACTCGCGTTCTTATGTAGTATTTTATGTATTGTAATTAAATGGAAATTAATTTAAGCTATCAAATGATTTTTTAAATGTCAATGAGTCAAAATTATTAGAATCATTTATCCAATTTGGGGTTATCATATTTAGTTCTAGTGATTTCATTTAGATTTCTTCAAAAAAGGCAACGAAGATCTTATATACTCACAACATTGCTGTTTGACGTCGAAGTACGTTTTTTTTCATCACTTTTAACAAAAAATACGTTTAAAATCCAAATTCTAATGATTTCAGTTGTCTTTCAAAAATTCTTAAAAATTGTATAAATTTTTTCAAAACGGAGGAATCGAACATAACTTTCTCACGGTATAGCTTATTAATGTACTAAAAGATTTTCATACAACAATAAAACAGCTTGCACTACAAAATTGCATTTGCGGCTTATTTACATTTGCAAACTAAGACATTTATTGCTATTAATGAATTACAATTTTAAATAATGAATAATCCAACTCCATCAATCTGCTCTTTCGCATCCGTTTTGAAATACAACACCGGAAACCTTGGAACATCCCCGCACTCCAGAATCATTAACCTAAACTCAGAGCATTGCATTGAATTAAGGGCAAAGTTCGTTAACCTGAAAACCAATAATTGAGGTCACAGTTCACTAACCTCAACCTAGGACGTCGTACTAAATTGAGTACCGAGCCCCCGTCCCTCGCTTGAGCGGGCCCGACCGTACCCGAACACCTCCGAACACATGCACGTCTCCGACGACAAACGAGGGAAACCAAAATTCAAATTCCCCTTCTAATTTCAAATTTACCGCCAAAAGTGAGACGGCACTAGTAAACTTCTAACAAGTCTTTGAAATTTACATTATAAAATAAATTGTTAATCTCATTAACTATTAGAAAAACATATTAAAAAATCTAATTAGAAAGTACTAAAACTAAAACATTCTAATTAATTTTATAATATGCTTTCAATTAATTAGAATGTTTTTTAGTTTTAGAAAATAACTTAAACCAATTCTAATTATGTATTAATGTTTTTTTAATGAGATTTAACAATTTCATTTTAAATATGTTACTTAACCTCGATTGTAAAACAAATATTTTTTTTGAGAATGATAATTTAACAATATTTGTCGAAACTAGTAAAATTTAAGATACGGTTTAGCTGTTCAATGATGCCATCGAATGCTATGGTTCAATTAAAACAAAAAATTTCGCCTTTCTTAATCAAAATTCAATAAAAATCAAATATTATCATCAAAATCCGAATGAAAAACTGCTAAATAAACATTGATAATAATAATAATAAGTTTAATTCCAAAAGAAAAGTTGTCTATGGAGGAAATTATACATAATTAAATATATAAATATACAATAACAAATATAACAAACAGTAGATACTAACAAACATATAATAACGGTACAATTCATATAATGACAAATAACTAATAACATTTCATTAATTTACTTCAAACTTCAAAGAAATATGTAAAAGAAGAAAAGAAAAACATAAAAAATTGTTGGAGAAAAAGATAGAAGAAATAAAAAATAAAGGACAGACATGGAATTACAAACAAAAAAGGACAAAAGAAAGATGGAAACAAGAAGAAAAAATACAAAAAGTAAAGAAAAGAAAGGCAGAAGGAACAGATGAAACCTAAGGAGAACAATAGAGATACACCGGAGATGGATAAAAAAATTAAAAAGAGGCCATAATATACCTAGTATACAAGGGGAAGAGATAGAAAAGAGGGGAAAAACTACAGATGAATGATTGTAACTAACGTGGGATATAAGATATACCCAGAAACAAAGATTACAAAGAGAAATAGAAGTTGTCGAAGTATGCCCTCCTTTTTGAGCACAATGTACAATTTACAGTACATATAAGTTCAACCTCTCTTAAACATAAGAGAAAAAATTGGTTTTAGAAATTTAGCATAGGGGGCGTTATTAATTATCAAAGTCGGATTACTTTTCCTTTTCTATACGCAAATTTTTAGTTTCAATTTATTTGTAGTTTCACAATAACGTCTAATAAGCCACTCGTCGTGAAGCACGTGGAAGAAGAACTAAAACTAGAAAATTTGGTCATTTTTGCATATAAGTTTTTCAAGTACCTGCACGTCTAAGTATATTGCAACCACAGTATACAATAACATTCAGTATTGACAGATCGCATGTCCCTGATGACAAAATTTACCTCGCGCATGACAGCCAGTTGGTAGGACTTCCTACGTTTCCCGGTAGTGGCGTAGCCATCGCCATTCAAAAATTTGAAAAATATTGCTATTTTCACTTTTGTCTCACTATAAAAAATTCTTAGTGTGTAGGTATTTTAATTACAAAAATAATATTTATAGGAAATGGTCCAACTTCATTAAAACTAAATTGTTCTCGACGTGCGTAAAACAGTAGTAGTAGTAAAACAAGGACGCCGCTTAAATTGAAGACTCGGATATATTAGTAGTTTCGGCTTTTAAGTTTTAACATATACTGTTAAATATGAATATAACCTCTTCCCTAACAATACTACAAAGTGATACTGAAGTGTACAGAAAACAATTTTACTACACAAACACCAAATATGAGTAAACGTGATAGGTATTCCCTTATTTGTGCCGTAAAATATTGCAGAACTAGTTCTCAAACTGTTGGTGCTAGCTTGTTTGGATTTTCAAAAGATACACAAAGGTAAATCAATAATACATTACTTAAAATAGGCTATTTCTAATTTATTTTAAATAGATGCGAGGAACAGGCTCAATTATGTGGCCGAGTATTTACTCAATACTGTTCGATGTTTATATAGGTCAATGTATCGGGTGTGTCATTTGCTACTAGAACAAAAATCTCGAACTGTTTGGCAAGTTCCTGTGAACATTTTCCATATACATATTTACTGAAATTACGCCTTAAAATTTGTAAACAAAACTTTCAAGTTACAAATGATAAGGGTAAACATATAAGAAGAAAAACAATTATTTGACAGCATGCGTTTACCATTGATTATAAAATTTTATAATCAGTGGTTTTACAATTCGTTTGGTTCACATTAAATTAAAGCCTTTAGCTGAAACCGTTCTACATTTTATGTTTTATAATAAAGAAGTAAAAGTTGGCACTTGAAACTGTACATTTTCAGTTTAATTAATTTATTGCACGATTATTTATCGAATAAATTCTCTTACAACAAAACGATTCAGGATATTTGATTTGAATTTGAGGTTAACAAATATTACAGTGTTGACTTTATCTATCGTGTTAACAATGTAATCGATTTGACAGTGTCACAACAGTATTTTATCACAACGCCATCTATATCGATTTCCACGAAGTCCTACCAGAGACATAAAAACTTATCCTTTAAACTTCAAAAGTGCCGACGCATACTGTCCCTACTGAATGTTATTGTATACTGTGTTGCAACATCATGAAGTTTTGCCAACTTAACAAAAGTAACTTTAATTTACATTATGGTAACAGAAAATTTTCAGTAATAAATATAACAAGAGAGTGAAAATAAAGAGAAAATATTTCCAAAAAATTGATTCGACGCTTATTGCTGAGCGTTAGAATAATTTTTTCAAATGATTATAAAAGTAAATAAATACCCAAGAGTATACAGGGTGTAAATAAATAAGTCCGAAAATGTAGGTGGTAATTCAATGTCGAAAAAATAATGTGGGTCTTGGATATAAAAAAAAATATATGAGCAACCCCTGCTTAGTTGCAGCCCCTTAAAGATCTCCATCACTAATTTTGCACCACTCAAAAGCGGCCAGAAACACCTATTTTTTCTCTCATAAATATAACACCCTTTATGCTTTACTTTGTTTTTTGTTATTTTTTAAGCATCTTACATTTTTTCGTGCGATTTTAAAAGGCGCATTCTGAATATGTCGTCCTTGAATGGCGTAGGCATAGCTTTTATCATTCAGTTCAATAAGCAATAGTTTCAAATATACAGGGTGACTCTGTAAAATCTGGATTTTTGAAAAATTTCTGTGGTTTTTGAAATGGGTATTTATGAGAGAAATAAAATAGATAAATATATACAGGACGTTCCTATTTAAAAAAGTAAGCTTGGTACAATTACTTTTTGACGTGACCCCGTATACTCATTTTGAAAACGGCACGTAAAAAAGTGCTGAAGCAATTTTTTTGCAGAAATTAAAAATTTCCAACAGGAAAACAATTTACACACATTTTTCTAAAATGCAGATATTCGAAAATCACCCCTGTATCTCCGACACTACAATGGATATCGCCATGCGGTTTTCGTCATTGTGTTTCTCATTAAAAATAAGCCTCAGACACCGACATCAGTTTTTGCCTATCTCAATTGGATGAAGGAGTTTCCTTTAAAAGTATCGAAAATGACCCACTCTGTACCGGGTGACCCAACAAGACTGTTCCTCAGCCATATCTCAGGAACCGTTCGTCCTATGACTTTGGTATAAAAAAAATATTAGGTAAATCGGCCACGAAGAATCGCAGGAAAATATTTTCAAGTTGTTTATTTGCGAAATTTATAGAAAATGCTATTTAAAAATTTAAGATGGCAGTTACGCCCTCTGGGGCATAGAAAAATTGCCATATTTCCTATATTATAGAAGCTATGGTCATCAAATTTTTAGGATATGGGTAAGAGGACACGCCAAAGCTAAAAACGGTGCCAAAAATTGTGTAGGCGTACTAAGTTGTGCACGGCCGAAGCCAACTTTTGTTTTTCTTATGGGCGCCATAATAAATTTCTACATTTTCAAAATCCTTATTAAAAATGCGTTTCAACCATGTATTACACATTTATATTCGGTTAAGCTAAATCATGAAAAATAACAAAATTAAGATTTCTCCCATTTAACCGACGTTGTATCTCCAACGGTTTCCAATATCCCCATGTACATCATTTTATAATGAACACACTGTATATGATGCGTAGTATGCTCTTGTAATAGTTTTTTCTTTTTTTTTGAGCCGGTTCCTCGTTTGCAGTTCACTCTTTTCACTGTATTTTTGTTTTTAGGCGCCAAAACACGGGCGCCCCGAAGTTAATCGTCTCCCAAGCTCTTATGGCCACGTTTAAATTCAGCTGCGCTAAATTTTACTGTAGTAAATGATGGTGCAGAGTACACAGATTCTAATACATATTTGATTTGCGCATGGTACATTCCTTAGCTTTTATTGATGAGGACTGTCATCTTCACGTTGAGGTAGGAAACTTTTCAGACCACCCTCGTATATAAAGTTAAATTATCGAATCACAAACATTTGATAATCACATTAACATCTTTAATTTTTCTCATAACTCCTGAAGACCATAACGCGGCAATACATAACATTTCTTAAATGAGTGTGCACATACCAAATCTTTCCGTTAATTTGAATTTCCCTTTTTCTATTTTACTTTTCTCCACAATAGCTGGGAGCGCTGATTCAAGAAGTGCAACTTTTATCTATGTTATTGCCGTTGAAACGAGAAAAGCACTTCGAAAAGTTACCGTCTTTGACAACCGAAGGTGGAGCCAAATTCGCGATACGGAAGCTTTGCAGCACCGCTTCAAATTGTTCATTTGTCATTATTACGGTTTGGTCTGTCATTTTAGCGCTATTATGTTTATTTATATTCCTCAAGAGGTACGAATGATTACGAGAAATGTTATTACTTGTTTATGATGATTATAGCACTAACAGTTTTTTTGCTTGAAACTTTAACTTTAAAATAAACGTTACATTACTCCACAGGGACCTTGAAGAAGACCGTACTAAAGAACGGTGAAGAACGTGTTAATAAATCACTTGAGATTTGATAACTCACCTCCAAATAGGTCTCACACAATTGGAGAAAAAGTGATAATTAGACACCAACTAGGAGAAAATTCACCATTTATATGTAGTTTAAATTGCATTCACATTCACCACAAACAATTTTGGTTCATTTGCAGTTATACTTTTCAGAGAAGTAAATGTGGCTACCAGTTGAGCGCCAATGTAACGATCTATTTTGTTCAAATGATTGTGAAAGTAAATGAAGAGTTTTGAAAATACACCAGTATTGGTTTCTAAGACCGATAAGTTCCAATATAATATATAATAAATGAGGCACTTAAGGCTATACCGAAGTGGAGTCCATCTTGCTTATTTTAAATGGAAAGTATTTTTTAATTCATTTGAGAATTCTGCGGTAAATTTTTTAAAAAATTTTATCTAATTATCGAGTTCTCAAGAAATAGCGATAATAAAGTTACTGGCGTTAAAAAAGAAAACACTGTCTTTTTAGTGCAGAATTGCCTGCATTTCGCCTCTGACAAATGTGAGCTTCTTTGCAACATTTTTTTCCCGCGTTGAAATTTCTATTGCAAAGTACGTGTCTGTATGAATGTCGTGTGAATTTGTTATAATGAATTGTTTAATAATTGTCCGATAATCTGTCTATATGTCCGTTGGTGTGTTCTGTTATTTCATTTTTTATATTGACAACATTGCCTAAAAGACAGTTTGAAGAAACCCCCATTTGTTTTCTTTTTTAACCTCCACTGTGAAGATCCCTAAAAGGAATAGTATAAATAAAACCGATACCGGAGGAGTATACCCACTTTAAAGTTACTAAGTTGAAACTGAAACCAGTAGACAATCTGGTCTTGCAAATTAATCCTTGACGTTAACTTAATCGATAACTGACACCGGGTGTTCTAAAAGCCAATATGCTCAATTAAAATCATTTTAGTTTTAAGAATATTTAGTATTTATGTAATATTATGTAGTATTATTGTTTTACTGCAATAAATTAAATTGTACACCAATTGCTTCAGAGTTTAGAACAGCCTATAAGAGTTCTCGATTAAGTTAACGTCAAGGATTAATTTACAAGACCTGCTTGTTTGTTTCAACTCAATAATTTTATTAATAATGGAAATATCATCATTTTCTGAGAACTCGGTATTATATGATACACAAATTCAATCTGAAATTTACCGCAAAATTCTAAAATGAAATAAAGAATACTAGCATCCACTTAAAAGAAGCAACATGGACTCTACTTCTGGTATAGCCTCATTCATGATATTATTACATTTGAACTTATCCTTCTCGGAAACAACTACTGGTGAAATTTTAATACTAATATAATTCTGTCATCCATAACTTCTAATCAAAACTCAAAACCTGTATACACGCCAGGTACAAAACTGTATTCGAATGAAAAACTAAAGTAAAAACTGTCAAAAACAAAAACACTCGAGTCACCGTAATGCATCACACTATATTCCATTTAGAATTTTAAAGTTGGTCCATCGAAATAGGACACCCTGTATAATTGAAAACCCTGAGGAACCTAAAAGAAAGATCAAAACTGATTTTGAAAAATGTACTTTTTAAAGTCAATATCAAAGGTCCATGTACTACACGGACAGACTATATGGTAATCCAAATCTAATATGCCTCAGGTCATGGGGCTTTATTTTTGAAAGCAAGTATTTTTTTTGCAGCAGGATTTTATTTGTTAATTAGAACAGGGAGAAAATTACCAACTTAATTTAATGTGAAAGTTTAAAACATCAAATCAAATTTTGAGTAAATACCAGCAAAATAGAAACAAAATAGCATGAATAACACATGCCACTTATTCCCGGCATTTAAACATTTACAGCAAACTAGTAATGGATTAAATAACTGATAAATGTCGATACATACATTTTTTTATACTTAATCATGAAAAATTGAAGGGCTTAAAATTAAAACAAAATGAATGAAATGACAACTATCCATATAAAATGAATAAATATACTCCTTTTAAGAATCATCTTTATTAAAACCAATACCGAAGAAGTTATACCCACTTGAATAAAGTATCAATAGTTATACCAGTCACATTTGAAGTGCAAATATATTTTACCCCATTAAATATAGGTAAGACATAAAACTTTATTTCAATTTATTCTACAAAATATCAAACCCATATTTCACTTGTTTCTTTTAACGAGAACCTTACTAACAACTAATCAATTTAATTCGAAATCTTTAAAGCTTGGTACTATCAAGAGCACAATTTAATTTCATACATAATAAAAATCAGTCGTTCACCTGTTTTTATGTGTAACTAACCGTTTATTGTTTACTACTTAATTCAGAATGTTAGATAACAAACGATTATCAATAATGTTGAAGGGCAACAACAAACGAATACAATTCGAGTATATGATAAATGTAAAGATTTCGTAATACTTGGTGGTATTACTACAAATGCTTTTTGGTCAACATAACAGTTTATAAACTTACAGATATTAGTTATTAAACCAAGGCTCCATTTTGTGAAAGTCCTAGTTATATTGAAAACAATAAACAGTATCAAACAAGCCGACTTCGAGGACGGGTTCAAATTACACAGCACTTTGCAATATGTTGCTTTCACAATGATATGAAGGAAACTAACGCACACGTCGCAAAATCATTGAATAATGCTGTAGCGTCACTAACACAAAAATTAATACACACAACATACAAGGTTATGTTGTTAAAACTGACGTTGATATTGGTATTTAAAATGTACTTACCCGCAAATCATCTATATTATCGGACATCTCCTACTATATTTCCCAAGTCTCAAAATTAAATCCCTTTTAATGCGATCATTTAAATAAGATTTTGATTTAAAGCTTAATAATACTATGCTATACTATAAGAAATTTGGACACTCAATCTATGAGAAGTAGTCAGTCGTGATCCGCTATCGATATTTCAAACAACACTAATTTTTAACTGTAAGCTTTAATTAATTAATTATTATTTATTTACTTCTTATGCTTTCGTTCTTCCCATTGTTTAAAATATTACAAGCAGCTTCCAAATCAAACGTTTTAGGAGATCAGTAATAATTAACTGTAACAACCTTGATAATGTCTCCCAATACCAACTTAAGAAAAAATAATACCAACCAAAAAATGTATAAAAATAAAATTGTTTTTTTTAGTAAAATAACAATATTACCTATTTAAAAACGCTTTTATTTTAAATATAAAATAACAAGCATTTATTTACAGCAAAAGTTTTAAAACTAATTCAGTGGATTTCTGCGTAAGACATTAGGCGTATAATAATACATAGTTCTCTTTGTGGTTATTATTTAAAAAATTAGAACTGAATTATATGGGTAAAAATATCGAGGTTTATTGACTTCATTTAAAGAAATTTTTAGAAAAAAAACTTAGGATCAAACACAAATTTCTAATATCGATGTTTGCATCTTTGCAACGTTGTGATGTATAAGTAGTACATATTTATCTATGGTATAATTGCTACGAAATTAGGAGATCGATGAACTGTAACAACTTTGATAATGTCTCTCAATACCAACCAAATGTATTTTTTGTAGAAACCGTATCTATTATCGTTGCTATTATTTAAAAACGCATTTTATTTTACATATAAAATAACAAGATCTTATTTATAGCACTAATTTGATGGATTTCTGTGTAAGACATTGGCGTACGGCATATAGTTTTTTTTGGTAGGTTCAAATTAAAAAAAATGAAAATTTGGTTATTATTTAAAAAATTAATCAATAATTAAAATTCCTAGGAAAGAAAACATAAAAAATAATTAAATCCATAGGATCAAAAACAAATTTCTAGTAAAATCAAATTCAAATAATAACAAATTATAATTTTTCTGCTCTTCTTGCAACGTTGTGACGTAAACCTAAACGGAAGTACTACGAAATTTAGAAATCAGTGAAATATATTACTGATACAACCTTATATAATGTCTCCTAATATACCATCTTATAAAAATTAATACCAACCAAAAGTGTATGAAAGTAATTTTTTTTGTAAAACAACTATATTATTTAAAAATGTATTTTATTTTAAATATAAAAATATCAACTTTATTTACACCACAGAGTTTTAAAACTAATTTCATGGATTTCAGAATAAGACATTAGCGTACGACGTACACGGTGAACCACCACCAACAGGACGGATATGTTTTTAGCGAAACACTAGAAGTTTACGAGTTTCATCAGTTTAGTACTTTGCAGATGGTTTACAAAATTAAAAATTCCTAGAAAAAAAAAACTTAAAAATAATTAAATTCTAGAGTTAAACACAAATTTCTAATATCTGGTAAAATCAAATTCAAATTATAATAAATAAATCAAGGTTGTTTTTTTAATCTCCTAATTTTGTATCCTAATACCAAAGAGTATATAATCGGGGAAGAGAGTTAACCTTATGCTATAATACGTATACGCGCAAGTTCCCCGGCCGCTAGGACACCAAGATCGATCCCTCTAGCGACAAGGGAAGCAAATTACGAACTATCCTCGGACTGAACCGTGAGATAGATTACTATAAAAATTTGAGAATTTTAAACTGGCGTTGTTGCCAATATTTTTCGTACATTTAAATGTACTTATATCCAGTTCTATTTAAATTAATAATCTGAAACTATATAAGTGTTTCATGCACAGTTTTAATTTGGTTTAAATTATGTAATACTTTGGTAATAATGGTAGGTATATAATTATAAAATGAACCTAGTCATGTTAGTAGTCTTAATACAAAACTGTAATTTCGCATAACTTCATTTAATTATAAATTTAATACAAATTTAACTGTCTCTTACGATTACTTGAATAGATTATTTGTTGGAATGAATATTTTTAATTGGTATTGAGTAATTACTTCCACAATAGATACACGTATTTTTTATTTAAAGGAAAATCTTATTAAAGGTTCACTTAAAGTATTAACAACGGCGTTCACTCTAAGTATAATTATTTTACCTAGTAATAAATTAAAAACATTGAGAACAATAACTATGGATTAAATGGTATTGTTCACTAAGAATACATTGAATGGTAAATAAGTTTTCGTAATTAGCAAATTATTCTAAAAGTGTAGATGCTTACTGTTCTTTTGTTACAAATCGGATTAAGTTTATCTAAGAAACATCGTCTGTAAGAAAGCTCTTTAAACTTATCAACACAATCCTCCCCTCTATTTATTTGTTATTTTTCTTAAAATGATAGTTTTGAACTGTTTCTTTTTAAGTTTTTGAACAGTTTCTCTCGCGTTTTCTCTTGTGAATATTGGTTGTTCCTGTAATTGTATTTGTTGTCATTGCATTTTGTTACCAATTGTTGTTATTGTTTTGTTGTTACCATTTGTTGTTATTGGTCTCTTGTTACGATTTGTTGTTATTTCTGTTGTTTATTGTTAGTGGTTAACATTGCGGTATTTTCTATTTTACCGAAATTTTACTAATGGCACCTTCTTCAATTCGTTGTGCTTACATGGGATGTATGTTTAGTCGAAAAAGTAGAAACGATTTAAGTTTCTTTCGATTTCCTACAGAAAAAAATAGAATGGATAAGTGGCTTATTAATTGTGGAAACGCAAACTTATTTCAACTAAGTCCTGAACAGTTATACGAAAAGCGATTATGTGCAACACACTTTGAAGAAAATAGCTTCACAAATACTAGTAAAATAGACTGGTGTATAATGCCGTACCGATTCACTACTTAGAGATGGAAATACCTAACAAACCGACAACTTCAGCAAATTCTCCGAAAATTTTCCAACTGACTAAAGAAACTATTCCAAAAGTGTACAGTAGTGTAACACCTAAAAATAACACTTGTATTATTCTTGGGGGCGAAGAATACGTTTCGGACGTTTCAAACACACCAGAAGGATTTTTAGAGGTTAGTACTTACTTATTACATCTGCTTTTATTAGGACTGCTACTTAAAATACTCAGATATTTATTTAGCCCTATTATATAAAGCATAAAATATCTATATACTTATTTGACACAAAATTTCAGATTTACACAAATTTTGAAATAAGAACTGTTTAATTTTTACTGTATATTCCGTTCTTTGAGCAATTGTAGAAAAAAAAATGGTTTATATTACGTGCCCCAGAGATGATTTTTTGAGCTTTCGAATGTCTTTTTTGTCTTGGTGTAACGGTCCTCACAAAAAACCTAAGGTTCTCGATTTAAAAAAATCTTTGCTTAGCCCACTTAACATAAACTACTTTCGACAATTGCTAAAAATACAATTTTTATTAATTAATTTCAGTATGCAAAACACGCGTTTTACAAGTGTAATGAAGTTTATTAGTGAGCACTGTGTAGTATTTTAAAGGTAGTAAGGTCGACGGAAAAATTTAATATGACTTTTTAAATTTGAAATTGTTTTCGAAAATAAAATTATAAATTTATTTATTTATTCTTTATAATAACCTATATTTATGTAATTTAAATGTTTTATCTTGGTTTTGTCATTCAATGAAGTGAATTGATAAAATTCTATTATCGTTGCAGGCAGTAGTCGACATGCCATCTCCAAAAAAAAGAAAAAGACAAACTGAAATATTGTCTCCAATGTATCAAAGTCGCATAAATTACTTGCAAAAAAAGTAAACGCAAAAAATGCTTACATCGTCCGTTTAAACAAAAAGTTCGTAATACTTATACCGATATCAAAATCAATACCTTACCAAAAGCTGTTCGTACATTTGTTAACATGCAGTTACGTCATAAACAACGTCAGCCATGGACGAAGGAGGAGAAACAAGTTGCAATGAGTTTATATTACAAATCCCCTTCACTGTACTTTTTATGAGAGAAACCTTAAAATTTGTTTTGCCTTCCAAATGTACGATTACTTCTTGGGTTAGATTGTTACAATTGTCTACCGGGACTGATACACCGTTTTTCAAAAAACTTAATAATAAAGTGCGAACTATGAGTAAGGAGGAAAAAGAATGTGTTCTTTTAATGGATGAAATGAGTATCAAAAAGGATTAGAATACAATTCTAAAAAGATTTTATTGAAGGTTTTGAAGACCTAGGACACCTGGGCCGAGAAAATAAAATTGCAACCCAAGCTTTAGTATTTATGGCAAGGGGGTTAATTAGTAAATGGAAAATTCCTTTAAGTTATTATTTATCTGCCACATCAGTAAGACACCATCATTTATTCGATCTGGTCATGGAAAATATTAAATCGCTTCAAAATAATGGGTTAACTGTACGTGTCCTTATATGCGACCAAGCTGCAACAAACAGAGCCGTTTTTGAAATGTTAGGCGTTACCGAAGATCAACCTTTCTTTTTTGTCAACGGAAAAAAGGTCTTTTGCATGTACGACGTACCACACCTAATAAAAAGTATCAGGAACAATTTATTGTCTCATGACATTTATATTGGACAAAAGAAGATTTCTTGGAATGACATAAAATCTGTGTACCATATAGACAAAGTATCAAGTTCTGCTAGAGCAATTCCAAAAATAAGCGACAACCATATTAACCCTAACAGTTTTCAAAGAATGCGAGTAAAGTATGCCACGCAAATTTTTCTAAGACTGTATCAGCAGCAATCAGAACCTGTGTTAAAATCGGACAACTACAAAGTGACAGCGGTCTAAATACGGTAGAATTTGTTTTAAATCTAAACAATTTGTTTGACGTTTTAAACAGCAAAATTTTAAATCATTCGTGTTTATTCCAAAGTGCCCTTTCAATAAGAAAACCGCAGTTAATATTATTTTTGCAAGAAATGAAGACCTGGATTGCAACATGGCAAGTGTATACCAATACAAACAAAGTGAAGAAAGGCATTTACTGTTTTTATGGATTGAGACTCTCTATTAGTACCACTTTATTACTCTGGGAAGATTTAGCCAAAGAGGGATACAGCTTTCTTTTAACTAATCGATTGAATCAAGACCCTCTTGAGAATTTGTTTTCTACCATTCGACGTAGGAGTGGAAATAATACCAATCCTACAGGGTAGTCATTTCGGCAAGCTATGCAATGGATAATGTTAATTAAATTGTTGAAACCTCCAACAAACTCTAATTGTGAGATAGATGAAGATGATGGAATATTGATAGAAAACAAAAAAGAAATTATTAGTAATAATTTAAATGGCGAATCTCAAACCTGCGGTATTTTCAACGACATCGTTGATGAAGATGAAAGTTGTTTACAAGAAAAAAATTATATCGTTCAGAATGCTGCTTGTACTTTAGAAACATGTGCAACCGTGTATTTTGCTGGGTATACCGTTTATAAAACTATAAATAAATTTCATTGTGAAGAATGTTCAAGTAGTTTATGTTTGAAATAACCGTTAAATGACAAATCGGAATTATTTGTGCTAGAAAAAGACTACTCCAAAGAAAGTATAAAATATTTGAAATTACCAACAGAACCAGTTAGAATGGCGGTTACTTTAATATTAGAAGTTTTTGATAATTTTGTTAAAGAAAATATAATAAAATTAAATTTCAAAAAGACTTAATGCAAATTTGCATAAATACGAAAAATTTGAAAATGGCCGATTGGTTTCAACCAAATTCAAAATGTTACCATCACCGACTGTTTTTAGTGAAACACTTAATAACGTGTAAACTAAATAAAACGTTAAAGTGGTTATCGGAGGATATCAAAAATCCAATCATCGCATATCCACAAAAAATAAGAAAATGGTTCATTTAAATAATATGTAGATAACTAACCAAGTCTAAAATTAATTATCGATAATTTATGTCGATTGATAGGAAAGTAATAATTGTTTCTATGGGTAATACGTGTGATTAATATTTTACGTATCAATAATTGTACGCCCTTAAATTAAGTTTGTTTATTTGCCTTTGCATTATATAAGAATTTACTTATTGGTTCTAGTTTTAAAAAGAATTGTCGTAAATTTGACAGTTGTGAATAAATATATTTATATTTGCGTCTATTTCATTATAAGTAATTTTACTTCGTAAACGACCTCCAACAGTAATCAAGTTTCGGTCATCTAGCCCGGTAACGTAAAACAAATAGTGTTCGTTGTCACTTACAATGAAGTTGAAAGGAGCATTGGCAACATGGTTTGCATCGCAAGCAGGTATAAGACCCTTTTTAAATTTGCCTGTAATTGTATTTAAGTGCTGTCTTTTCTATCATTCTAATACAATCATTCTTAGTACAAAAATTCAGTTTTAATGCATAGACAACACACCATGCATCTACTACGCTATATGTCATTCAGTTAATTCTCTTCCCCGATTATATACTCTTTGCTAATACCAACTTAAGAAAAACTAATACTGTAACCAAAATATTTACCAAAGTAATTATTTTTTAGAAAACAACTGTTATTTAAAAAAGTATTTTATTTTAAATATAAAATGATAATTTTTATTTACACCAATGACTTTTTAAACTAGTTGATTTCTGTATAAGACATTGGCGTACGACATACAGGGTGAATCACCATCAACGGAACAGAAGTTTTTAGTGAAATACTAAAAGTTTTACAAGTTTTGTCAATTTAGTACTTTGTAGGTTGATAGATGTTACATTTTAAAATTATTTTGAAATATACAGTATGTCCCAAAAAAGTGTATATTTTTCTCATAGGACACCCTGTATTTTATTGCGTTTTTTGATTGCCCGTAAAAAGATGTAATTTCATAAAGGTTTCCTATACCTGAATACAGACTTACGTCGACCTTTATTAAAATGAATAGCATTAAAAAATTCAAGATCTTCTAATCCAACAAATCATAACAAATTTACTCTTGCGTCTACATAATTGGACATTAGCTAAATGTAATTCATAATTAAATATTAAACATTTCTTTACAGGGTGCTCAGAATTTTCAGGTTAATTATTAGGTTATTCAATATGAAATATGAGCCTTATTTTAAATGCAACACCGTGTATTTTATTAATTCATAACGAATGGTATAAGGGTGTCCTATGCCTAACTGTTACATAAAAAATTATCTAGAAAATAAAAACATAAAAAATAATTAAATCCCTAGAATCAAATACAAACATCTAACATCAACGTTGCATCTGTTTTTGAAACGTTGTGATAAACGAAATAAGGAGATCAGCAAAAAATTTATTGTTACAACCATGATAATGTCTTCTAATACCAACTTAAGAAAAAATAATACCAATGAAGAGTAATTATATTTTGTAAAATAATTATATTATTTAAAAAAGTATTAAATTTTAATTATAAAATAACAAGCTTCTATTTACAGCAAAGATTTTTAAAACTAAGACATTGGCAAGGTATAATATATAGTTTTTGGTAGGTTCAAATTAAAAATAAAAATGTGTTTATTATTTAAAAAATTAATATTCAATTATTTAATTTAAATTTAATGACGTCGTTTAAAAAAATTAAATATTTCTAAAAAAACCAAAAAAATTAAAATAATTACATCCCTAGGATCAAACAAATTTCTAATATCAATGTAACATCAAATTCAAATTATAATAAATTATAATTATGGCACCGTTGTGACGTTGGCCTCAACGAACTGCTTCTAAAATATCAACTTAAGAAAAAATAATATAAACCAAAAATGTATCAAAGTTATTATTTGTTTAATAACTATATTATTTAAAAAAACATTTTATTTTAAATATAAAACAACAACAAGCTTTTTAATTCAGCAAAGAGTTTTAAAACTAGTTCAATCACAGTTCAATGAATTTCTCTGCAAGACATTGGCGTACGACATGTAATATGTATACAGTTTTTTGGTAAGTTAAAAATTAAAATGTGGTTATTATTTAAAAAATTAAAATTGAATTATATGTGTGAAAATATCGAAATTTATTGACGTCGTTTACAAAAATTAATAATTCCTACAAAAAAAACATAAAAACAATGAAATCCCTAGGATTAAACACAAGTTTCTAATATCAATGTAAAATCAAATTCAAATTATAATAAATTACTATAATTTTCGCTTTTGTTTTGATTATTTAAAAAATTATTTATGCATATGAAATTTTTGGACTTAAGGTTTAGATTTATTTGGGGTGGTTAACCTGTAGTACTTTTAAATTCCCACTATAAACTGGTAATTCAGTTGAATAAATTAAAGAAAATATAAAAAACGTCAATAACTGAAATCTTACGTTAGTTTTATTTTTTATTTTATTCTCCAATAGAAGTACAAGTAAACCTTAAGTCGAAAAATTTTATCCATATGGTCAATTATATGTGTGAAAATATGGAGGTTTATTGTCATTGTTTAAAGAAACTAAAAATTCCCAGATAAAGAAACATAAAATAATTCAATCCCTAGGATCAAACACTACTTGCGCATCTGATGTTGCAACTTTGTGACGTAGACCTAAGTGCTACGATCAGTGAATTAGATAGAAATAGATTAGAAATAGATCAGTGAAAAATTAATTGTAACAATCCAAGGTAACAAACTTGATGTTGTCTCCAAGATCAACTTAAAAAAAATAATACCAAACAAAAAATGTATCAAAACAATAATTATTTTTGTTTGTAATATAATTATATTATTTAAATAACTCTTTATTTAAATTATAAATAAAATAAGAAGTTTATCTAAGGCATTGGCGTACTACAGTTTTTGGTAGATACAAATTTAAAAATTTAAATTCAATACATGTGCGAAAATACTAAGGTTTATTGATATCATTTAAAAAAATTAAAAATTTGTGAAAAAACGATAACATAAAAATAATTAAATCTCTAGGATCTAAGTTATAACTAAACTATAATTTTTGCATCTGTTCTTGCAACTGACGTAGACCTAAATGAAGAGCTACGAAATTAGGAGATCAGTGAAAATTAATTGCTACAACCTTGATACAGTCTCATAATACCAACTTAAGAAAAAATAATACCAATGAAGAGTAATTATATTTTGTAAAATAATTATATTATTTAAAAGTATTAAATTTTAATTATAAAATAACAAGCTTCTATTTACAGCAAAGATTTTTAAAACTAAGACATTGGCGTACGATATATAATGAATACATTTTTGGTAGGTTTAAATTAAAAAAACAAAATGTGGTTATTATTTAAAAAATTAAACTCAATTATTTGTGTCAAAATATCGAGGTTTATTGACGTTGTTAAAAAAAATTAAAATAACCTAAAAAAACAAATATAAAAAAACACAAATTTCGAATATCAATGTTTGCGTCTGTTTTTGTAAAGTTATGACGTAGACCTAAACGGATGCACGAAGTTTTATGTTTTCGTAGAGTTATAATATGTAGTAATTATGTAGATATTATCTCTAAAAAGAAAACGCAAGGTATTTTTATAGATGAAATCAATTTAAAATTTAGAAACTGTAAAACTCTCATCGACTCAAATATTTAAAAAAAAATTAATACGAACATCTAAACGTTAAACAAACGGCAAGTTCTTTCAATAATTTTGTAACATTCTCCATGAATAAAAAATAAATTTAGTATGTCGAATATTCTTGGTGGATTTCCTATCGTGTATAATGTGTCACGTCAACGTTTACAAGTTTGATAAATAAGGCACATTGTTTTAATTTCACAGGCCACTAATCAGAAATTATTTAATACAATAGAGAAATATTGTGTGTCGAATGTAAATACATCGATAGCAGGAAAATGGTAACAGATAGGTACAGGGAACCCTTATAAAGATTAAAAGACCACTTAATTCTCCATCACATAGAGCAACAAGATACAGAGTGTTCAATTTAAAAAAATTGACTTTTGGGCAGTTGAAGTTAGTCAGATTTAGCCAAACATTTTAAACACCCTGTAAGAATAAGATGTCAAATTACACATCATTTAAAAACTTAACAGTCCTCCTAAGTATAGCTTTAATTTTGTTACTATAACTATCTTTTTCAATCATTGACAAGCGTTTGAAAACAATACTACAAAACCAATTTTCTCAAAAATGAGAATATCTCAAAAACTATTGAATTTTCATATAGGTTGTGCTACATGAAAGTAACTCAAATTTTAGCGTAAAATCCAAATATACAAAAAAAAATATATCATTCCCTTTAAAATAAGATAGTTGGTAGCCACTTCCGGTGTAACCGGAAGTGCTAGAAGAGCTAAAATATTTTAATTAAATAGAACTTTTCGAACAATCCTCTATTCCAAATTTTTAAACAAATATTTCAACGGGAAGTCTATAAATTTCTAATGAACGGGTTAGCTGAATCACCCTGTATAGATGTTACTTATATTACTTTCTGGTGTTTTCAATAAACATCTCATTGATGATCCAACAATAGAAGTCCCGGGCTTTGACCAAAAATATTTTGTTTTGCTATTTCTTTAACCTACTATTGTTTTCGTCATTGTCGTGACTGGGCTTAGACCGGTCCATTATATGTCGTCATGCAATGGCTGTGCTGTTATATTTTATGTTCTTATTTACCTTCTATAATGTTTACACACTTAATTAATATTATTACATATGAATACTAAGGTGGGTAAGGGTTGGCATGTTTAGTTTTAGTGGTTTTCCTAAACCTTGAAGCGAATGCTTTGCCAAGACAAACCAATCCACTATTGCACACGGTTTTATCACCACACTATACAGGTTTATACTGATCTTTTGGGGCACCATACATAACACTTTACATCCACAATACAATATTTAAAATGTACCATACGAATAAATAAATTCAACTTTTTAACCTTGACAATTTTTGAATCGGTTTTAGTTTGGTTTGGTTTCGTGCTACGAAATTGAAAAAAAACAAACGTTTTTATAGATGAAATTAATTCAAAGGTCATTTAAATATTTTCAAAAAGTGATATGCAGAACAGTTGTGCTACAAAAATTAAATTTTTGGTGACAGTACCGCTACGAAATTTGGTGTACATATAGATTATAATGTTGCTTTTTTGTTTCGTTGAGATAATATAAAATAATGATTTTAATTTAAGCAGTTTTTTTATGGGGTATGAATAAATCTCAGAAATAGCTATAATTATGTAACACATGAAGTAAGTTCCGTAATATCACAAAAAAATAATGTTTCGTTACGTGTGTTACATCCAATTTTTTCTTCTTATTTTGAAAAAATGTCAAGAGCAAATGAAAACAGGTAGATTTTGTTATCTAATTTGATAAATTACGTACATTTTCTACAATCTTTATTGAAACGTTTTTCTTCTCGAACGTACGGTTGCGAGTAGTTCTATTTCTGTGACATATCAGTTGTTTTTTTCTATTTGGGGATGGTACACTACCGTCCCTAAATAGAAACTCAAGTAATTAGTCAGGCATTGTCGCACTGCTTTCCAGGTACCTGCGGTGTCTGGACTATTAACTAATACTCATTTGTTTCAATTGGAAGTGCACGTATAAATGCTACAATCTAAACCAAAACCATTTTTGCTATATTACATTTATATTTACCATAAATTTATTTTATCCTCATGCTTGTGTTTTCTTTTGTTTGTGAGAATAAACTAAAAATATCTTACCTCCAATCCATGCCATTGCTAATTTGATTCAACATTCCCGGCACGACGTTCACTTTAGGAATAGCGCCACATTTTAAATATTTTACACCTGATGGTTTCACTATAAAATCATTATCGTGAAAATGGTCTGAGCAAATGTAAGTGAATTTCGATAATTTGGTATTTTCACTTATACTTAGAATCGAAAACCAAATTTTCTTTTCAGATATTTTTTTTGGAAATCTAAAACAATTAAACTAATTTAATAAGTGTAGGTACATACAAAAAGTTGAAACCTAACCCCTTCTACGCCTATGGTTTAAAAAATACTGACCCGTGAAACGAAACACCTTCGCCTCGTACAAACTGTTTGTTGCAAACACAACATTGTTTAACCATATTTTAGAAAATATTTCTAACTCAACAACAATTATTTGTTTAGAAAACGTAGAATGTTGTTAAAATGATTAAAATTGTGTCAGAGAATCTCTTGCGCACAAAAATTTTCAACCAATGAAAAACTTAGTCCAAGTAAACAAACTTTTCTATAGATTTAGTTACCTACGTCACAATAATCAACCAATGAAAACTTTGATATATAAAACTCTAAAACTATTTCTGTAGCTATATTTAATTTGCAAATTGATTCGCATGAATAAAAAATTAATAGTAAAAAAACCGTATATCTATAAGTATACTGTATTTTTTTATTTTGTTGGATTATGGTAATTGTGGCCATTAGTGAAATTTTTATCCTTCAATTTACTTTTTAGGTTAAGGTTTTAGAACTTTGTTGGCGTGTTTCATATTTTTATTGTAACAATTTGGTATTTGATTTCATATTATAATTTGAAAATCAAGTGGAGCATTCATAAGTCGATATTTTAGCACTTATGCATTATTTACTAGTTTTTTTAATATACCTATTTTATGCACTTTTTAGTTTTCTATAAGCTTATAGGAAAAAATTCACTTCCTTTACGAATAGTCTTACGAATGAAAAATTTATGTGGGAAAAATTTAATACAATAAACGACTTTGACGCTATATGAATTAAATATAATTAAATTAAAATTTTATTTTTCTTGGCGACTATGAAAATAATCACGTTTTTTTTCCAGAATTATTTTGTATAAAAAGAACATTTTTCTAATATATTTTCTTAAATACTTCAAACTCATATTGTATTTATTCTAAACGAAAAACCCATTTTTTGTAGTGTGCCTGAGACACGGAGATATTATGTGGGCCATATTTGAATTCAAATTTAGCGCGTTCTATTGTTAGTTCATTGGTAATATTTGTTATGTATAAGGGAGAGGGTAGAACACTTTTGGAGGGATTCCGAAACATTCATATTTGAATTTAAATTTTACCTGCATTTTTTTTGGTTATAATTCGTTTTAAACAGGTACGTTGGTTTGCGCCCGCCTCTTATAGTACCGTTACAAAATCCTACTAGAAGCTGCCTTCTTGGAGGGTTGCAAGAGAAGGTTAAGGGCATCTCCACCGTATGTCCAAAAGATAAAAACGGATAATCGGGTCGGAAATAGTTTCAACAGTAACTCGAGTAAGCGTACGTGCGTGTAATTTAGTGTGTAAAACTTATTAATAAACTAAAATTTTCCATTGTCTTGTTTTAACCGATTGCACTCGTTTTGTGCAGATACATACATAGGTATAGTTAACCGAAGCAAACAAGATCCCTGGAGGGTGTCCGAGGTCGCTGTAATTTGGATCGGACATTCACAACAAAAATTATTACAATACTAACATTTTTGAAGGTTATGTTACAAAGTTGCATTTACTACAAAAATATTTATAAACACGTACCTTGTCTCGAAATTATTTATAAAGAGTCTTAAGAAAGACTGATTTTTAAAGATGAACTTGAGGAAAAATAATAAAAGATGCAAATGAAATCGACAACTTCGACAAAAACTTCGTTTTCACGGCGAGTATACTTGGTTGTTGCTATTGGACGAAACCTTTACCGCTACCAATTTTTAAAATTAGTTGGCATATTAGTATAGTGATAAATACGGATAAACACTTTTGAAGTGTACAGATAACCTCTAATATCGGAAGAACCCGACGATAAATATACTGCACATATAACTATTCTTTTGTGTATTTTTGGTAAGGAAAATTAAACATAAAAAACATTTAAAAAAATGGCGGGCCGAATCAGACGACGAATCCGACTCGTCAGGTTCCTCTCAAAAAATTAAATCAAAAACATTGTGCGCGAGTTGCTACAAGTCAGTAGTAAACAGCTCAATTTGTGACACGTGTAATAAACAATTCCATCCAAGCTGCTTCGGTAGACATAAATGCGAAAATGACGAAGATCTAAATAACACAACAATTACAGTTACGCCAGCTATAACTGCTTAAGGAAAAAATTACGAATTTGGAGGAAAAACTAAAAATAAATAAACAAAATACTATAAGCGAATCAAAACAAAAAACTACAAATAAAGTCAAACAAAACCTAGTAACACAACAACTAGCAGCGACTTGACTCTTTCCGTCATTCCACAGTTGTCACAACAAGCAAATAAAACGCAACCTACTGAGTCACACAGTAAAAAATTAGAAAACCGATCTGGTGATGATATTATCATTGGCCAACAGACTCACACTGACTCAAATATTCCAACAAAAAATGAACATAATATAGAAAATTCACAAAAAACCAAAAACTATGACATGCACTTATCTATGAAATCGAAAGCAGACGAAAACGGTTTTATTACAGTCTCAAACAGAAGAAACGCACGACAGAAAAAAACGATTGGTACTGGTTCTAAATCAACATCCGGCCAATTTGCTGGCGTCGAACAAAAAATTTGGTTGTATTTATATAGAGTAAAAAGAACAGTCTCTGAAAATATAGTTTTAGACTATTTAAAAAATGCCAAGCGCGAATACGCAGATTCGTTTGAGGTAAAAGAACTACCAACCATGAGCACACAAAACAAATGTTTCCGAGTTGGAGCTCATAGTGAACTAAAAGATGACATGTATACTCTTTCTTTCTGGCCGGATTGTATAGGATTTAAGCGTTATTTTTTCTACAAAAAAAAATTCAATACAATTTTTGGTGCACAAAAAACCTTTTTAACGGAAAATCCAAACTAGAGTCTAACAACTCCATCAATCAAAATATAGTGATCATTCATCAAAACATTCAATCTTTAATGAATAAAACCAATCAGTTTGAAGTTATTCTTAGAGATCTAAATCCGGAAATAATCTTCATATCGGAACATTGGTTAAAAAATGAAGAAATCGTCCATACAAAAATCAGCAATTATCAATTAATACGCTACTTCTGTCGATCTGATTCGAAACACGGAGGCGTTGCAATCTACTCACTGGCGACTCTCACTTTAATACATCTTGAGGACATCACAGACTTATCAGTTGAAGGTATTCTTGAGTGTTGTGCTGTTCAGTTACACAAATTTGTTCTAATTGCAATATATAAACCACCTAATGACTCCGACGACTTCCTCGATGTTCTTAACAGTATACTTGAACAAGCGTATTCAGGAGAAAACCGTATTGTAGTTGGTGAAGATTTCAACATTAACTTATTAGAAAACTCATACCTCATTATAACGGTACGGCAACATGCATAGATAATTTTTTAATAAATTTTGAAAATGAATTTATTTCAAGCTTGTGTATTCAAACCAATATTAGCGATCATTTGCTCAATGCATAAAATTTAATTCTAAGTCCTTAATCATGAGTGATAATGCAAAATATGTTTATAGAAGGTTGTACAGTTCAAATGACATAAACAACTTTAACTATGCTTTACAACAAGAATCGTGGGAAAATATTTATAATACTAACTGCACAAATAAAGCTTTTGCAAATTTTATAAACTTTTTGCATTGTTACCACGATATACATTTCCCAATAAAAAAATATTATCAAAAATGAAAAAAAGTGTAATGCCTGGATTACAAATGATGTAGTTCACTTTAAAAAAAGTAGATTTTATTCAAGTTTCTCGTTAGAATATCCAATTTTTAAACCATACTGCAGCTATCTAACAAATGAATACAAGAAATTCGTAATCCAAGCAAAAATTAATTACAATGACAAAATAATTCTTCAGTCAGCAAATCGTAGCAAAGCCATCTGGCACGTTATAAAACAGAATAGTAGAAAAAAACCACACAACCCATAATATAAAGAACACTGATGGTCAAAATCTTCTCCCTTCTGAGGCAGCAGAGATGTTTAATAAATATTTTGTAGAAACAATATGCAACCTTGTAAAAAACAACGTTAACAACGTTCGAGATAGTTTAAATGTAAATTCAAACGTGAACTCATTTCTCTTAAAACCTCTCACGGAAAATGAAATTATTAATGTAACTAAAATACTTAACAATAGTCATGCCAAAGATATCGAGAGTATGTCCATATTGTTCATAAAACAAATAATAACGTACATTAGCAAACCTTTAGTTTATATTTGCAACTTATCGTTTGAAAGGGGCATTTTCCCTGACAGATTAAAACGCGCTGTTGTTGTTCCTTTGTATAAAAAAGGAAAAACCAGTAATATTAAGAACTATAGGCCTATAAGCCTATTACCGGTTGTCTCTAAAATACTCGAGAAAATTATGAATGAGAGAATCATAAATTTTTTCAATAAAAACAACATCTTATCCAATATGCAACATGGTTTCCGCACATCAAAAAGCATGGACACGGCGCTAAATGATGTGCTCGATTTTGTTATAACTAGCATCGATAACAAATAACAAACTTTAGGAATATTTATCGACCTAACAAAAGCTTTTGATTGTGTGGACCATGAGTTGCTGTTGGAAAAGATGGCATTCGCGGAATGACATATGGAACTGGCTAAAATCATACTTAACCGACAGAAAACAACTAGTTATTTATGGAAACCACAAATCGAAACCCCTCACATTGCAACTAGGCACCCTTTATAATTTTTTGTAATGACTTATTCAAAGAAATTGTTGAAAAGATTCACGCATCGTATCCTACGCGAACGATACAACTCTAATTGTCAGCCAACCAAATATTACAAACCATTTAAATGTATGTAATACTCAATTTTACCATCTGGAGAAGTGGATCTCCAATAACAAATTAATAATTAACAAAGAAAAAACAAATTGTATTTACTTCAAAAATAAGTATTGTAAAACTGAGTATCCGTCAAATGTAATCTTAAACAACCATCACTATTCGGCAATTGATTGTATTAAATTATTAGGAATCTATGTGGATGCTAACATGAGTGGGGACACGCATGTTGAGAAACTTTGCTCGGTTTTGGCTCAAGAATGTTACATGTTGAGACAACTGTCTGCAAAATGCAGTATCAATATCTGCCGAATCGCGTATCTAAGGTATTATCATAGCAAATTAAGGTATGGAATTATTCACTGGGGAAGTTGCAAAAAGCAACAGTTTCAGCGAATATTTGTTATGCAAAAACGATGCATGCGTACATTGTTAAAAATTAAACCAAGAGATAGCTGTAAATCTGCATTTCGATCCTGCAAACCCTGTCATTACCGTCAATCTATAAATACGAATTAGCCACTTTTGTACATAAGAACAAACATTTGTTCACAAAGTATAATTTATGTCATCCATATTCAACAAGAAACAAATATAGCCTACACCCACCAAAATTTAATACAGTAAGTTACCAAAAATCCTTGTACTTTAACGGATGTGAAATATACAATAATTTACCAACTGGCCTCAAAAATCTATCCTTAAAAAAGTTTTAGTATAAATTAAAACACTACCTGCTAGAAAAATGCTTCTATGAACTAAATGAATTTATGTAAATAATATTCTTCCTTGTAATTATTATTTTTTTAGACAGTTTTATCTTTATGCCAATATGTACTGTATTGTTTTTGAAGATCAATAAAAAAAGGTTATAAGGTTACACCGACGGTAACAGGTATACATTATAGCGGACGTCCATTTTTTCAAACTGGCAACACTTCCGTGTTTACGATATTTCAACCAAAACGTTATTACTCAATAGAATGTTTGCGGTAATGTTTTTTATGTTATAGAAATTACGCTTATAAGTTATAACCACGGTCGGAAACATAGATAATAAACACTTGTCGGAAAACTCATATGAAACAAGTCAAACCATATTTGTAGTGTTTCTCCTAACCAGAGGTGCCGCTGTTGTTAATGGTATAAGCGAAATAATTAGTTTTTTCCAAAATCGTTACGAAAGTACAAAAAAATCGGCAGTAAAGTAAATAAAATCGGCACTATTTGACGAAAGTCGACTTGAATACGACTTTTGTTTAATTTTTTTTGACGTTTTTCGAACGCCTTTTGAGATCTATAATTTTACGTTTTACGAGAAATTGTCTTATACGAAAATTCAGTCTTTTCCGATCGTAAATGTGTTTTTAAAATTTAAATAACTATAAAGGCTGTAATGCAAAACGATTTTTAAAAAGTATAATTTTTCAAAATTTTCACCCTTTATGCCTTTTTTGAGGGTGTTCTTCATATTCAGTGACATTTTTTGTATTTTACATGATTTTGTGAAAAAAGTATAGTAAAATTTCAAGTTCCGTTTTTTTTTAAATAATTCCCCCGCAGGCAGAGACACAAAAAACGGAGTAAAAGATTAAATTTTTTTTAATTAAACTAAAGGTATGTACATTGCATCTACATATTTGTAATAAATGTTATTAATCAATCACATAAAGCAACTTTGTCGACAGATGTAAAAAGCAGTTGCATAAGTCGATCCTTCGATAATTATAGTCAACTAAAGTTACACGAGTCAACACTTAAAAACACTTATTGTTATTAATCAAAAATACTTGACATGTAGTAAATAATCTATTTTCTTCTGATTTTAGGAGAAATGTTTTTGATCGATACGATACAAAAATAAAATACGAATTGTAAATAATGTTGAGTTAAACGAAAATAGCATAAAATTTGACAGCGAAGTATTTCCCCCTGTTACTGCAATGGATATTATAAGTTACTTAGTATTAACACATAGTTTTTACATCCAACAACAAATGAACCATACAAAAAAGTTTACTTGGTGCTGTAGAAGTAACCGTACATATCATTGTAGTCCGAACACTAAGTTTATTATGTTTGACTTTAGAAAATAACTTATATTTATAAGTCCAGCATTCTCAAAGAATGCTCTTTCAATTGCGTTTATCCACTTTTGCCTTCGCACCTTAGATAATTCATTAAACTGTTCTTTATGTTTAAAGTTTAAGCACTTCAGAAATGGGTAAAACTTTACATTATCCGTTTCACGGCGACTTTCACAACCCACAAAGCAACAAAATGCTGGCATTTTATTCACTTTCCACTTTCAGCCTTTATTTTCTTTATAAAACGTTTGTAAAGAAGAACATACCTTAGTAACTAAATGTAAACAAACTATTTGTATGCCCCATCTTCGCCATATTGAAATTTATTTGACAGCATTCTGGATTACTCTATTCAAAAGTTGGAAGTGTCTGCAATCATTTTCATTTTTCTATGTTTCTTGTAGATCAAATACTGAAATGCTTCATGAATCTTTATTGTTTTTATGGGGATGTCCTGGAGACCTGTTTAAGTTCGATAGTGCGGAGGTACATGTCTAAAAATCAAATTAATTTGAAACCTATTACTTTTTTTATAGAATTGGATTAATTCTATCGACATTGAAAACTTTTTACATCCCGGCGAAAGGGAACTGTTACAAAGAATCTTTGTAATTGGTTTAGATTATCACACAATCCAAGAATTTATTAGTGCCGTCAATAACAAACCGATGTTACAGTGCGAAATTACTGGTGGTTAGTTGGAATTTTAAGTGTTTTTATTTTTATACTTAAGAAATTTTAGGTACGATTGAAACAATTAAACCTGGGTTATATGTGAAAGCGTTTGCTAATGGAATTGATGATGTGTTAGAGGATTATAGAAATGAAATTATACATCTAGAGGAAATGCTGTTGAAGAATTCTCAACTCACGTTGATATTTATATTAAGCTCAGTTCAAAAATATGTTACACAGTTTGAAGCTTTAAAATCGATGATACAATTAATTAAGGGCGAAAATCTTCATGGAGGTCTGTTGATTGGAAAATTGGATAGCTACATTAATTCTGGGATCCAATCAATTTCTACACCAGCTGTTAGGTAACTGAAATTAAAATTTGTTCTTATTTTATTATTTATTCTGTATACAGGGTGAGTCATAATTAGGTTTAAAGTTTTCAAGGGTGTATTTCCTGGCCCAAAATATTTAAAAAAGTTTTGTCAAAAAATGTCAACGGAGTTATAACCGTTTAAAGATGGCGTAACAGTAATTGAGCTCAACTGATCTAACAACATATGTCAGTTTGTTTGTTAGAATCTCAACTACGATCGTTTTTCTTTTCCACCGCATTCTCGATAACTTTTTGTTTTCTGTTTCACCAATATCCAACATCGTTATTATCTGTAATTAGTTATTTTTTATGATCAATTTTCTCGAAAACCGTTGGACAAAACGACTTTCAAGAAGAGTACCTTTTTTATCTAGAAAACATAGAATTTCAATAATTTCAAATCAAATTGTCAGTTTTTTGAACGGATTATAAAATACGCCCCTGGAATGTACGCTTCTGGTTGTAATTTTCATCATGTTTTGTAATCAGCTGATAACTCGTAATAGTAATATGAAATGTGCCAAAATTTGTTGAAGTCGATATAGTCGTTTCATAGAAATACAGGTTTGATCAGTTTTTGGACGCCATCTTTAAACGGATATTTTGGGCCAGGAAATACACCCTTAAAAACTTTAAACCTAATTATGACTCACCCTGTATATTAATGATGTATGAACCCCTACACTTTGCTTCAACAATTTTTAAGGAACTCTATTTACAAAAGTAAATCGTCATTTTAATTTTCAAATGAATTAAAATAATAAAATATTTACACAATAATTTATATGAAATACATGTTTGATAAGCAGCGACCATGTGTTGATGTTATGGTTGATGGAAACTTCTATGTTGAACGTTCTGTATCGAAGAAATATGCAGTACACAGTAGTACACATAACACATGAATAATTTGATTTTAATGTAAGGACTAAAAATTAAATAAATCAAATAAAGCCTTCATGAGATTTACAGTAGTCTTTATCAAGGCAAATTTATTTAAAAAAAAGAAAAAAAATGTAATTAGTTGATGTTACTATATTACTATCTTAAATATCCAATATTAATTTGTTTCAGGAATTCGGTCTGATGGAGTAATTAATACGTGATTGTAGTGAAATCATATTTATTACTACTTCCAATATTTCGCAAACATTTTTTCTTGCTTCATCAGGGACAGTAATCTAAGGTATATAAAGAATTCGCTAGTTACATAACTATCGCTGCTTATATAAAAACTTGGGTTAATTTCTGCGCTCATTAATATTTAAATTATATCATTGTAAAAGTTAAACATTCAATCAATAATTCAAATATTGATGAGGGCAGAAATTAACTCAAGTTTTTATACAAATAAGAAGCGATAATTATGTAACTAGCAAATTGATTATGTACCTTAGATTACTGTCCCTG
Organism: Abscondita cerata; assembly: GCA_030710515.1. NCBI lineage: Eukaryota > Metazoa > Arthropoda > Insecta > Coleoptera > Lampyridae > Abscondita > Abscondita cerata. Next base: position 47,408 of record JALBCR010003182.1, read on the forward strand.
ACATAGTTTGAGGTCCCGTGAGCCAAGCGGGCGACTTTATTGCATGCCTCCATTTTATTCGGTTTCCTTTTACAAGTTTTCACCATCCCTGCGCTCTTTACCGGTGAAGTCACCTAGTAGAGATTTGGACTGCCTCAGACCTGGTGTAAAACACAGTGTTTTGAATTCTGAATTTTCCTTGTCTTTTCCTGGCGAGGGTCTCCGCCTATTGCGTGCCACCCGTTTTTTTCATTTTCCTTTTACAAGTTCTCACCATCTCAGGCGACCATCTCATATCTTCAAATATGGACATGCTTGCTCATCTTAGTGAGATAGAAGTAGGGGATATCTCCTATTGAGTAAGGTCATATCCAAGTAATTAAGCCTCGGACCACGATCTTTTCTAGTCTTTTAAAGTGCAGTAGTGTACCCTATCAATGACAAGATAGAGGGGTCAGTCGCAAAAGATGCTTAATACCTCTCGAGTGTCTTCCTGGTGTAAGCCTCGAGAGTTTGCACCACCAAGCGAATGCACCACATGCGACAGACCATGATCCTGACTTGCAACCCCATTTCTTGTCTGCGAATCTGAAGTAGTTTTGCTAGGGTTAATTCCCAGGACAGTCGACCTGCACCATATTCCTGCCAATTCCAGTCCTGCCTGTACTATGTCACAAAGGATGTCCTCCTGCTTGCCCTGCGCAACAATGAGTCAGCGGCGATGCTCTTTCACCACAACGGTGCAGTCACCGAACTCTTCTGGTCCTCAGAAGTTCTGCCAACCATCTGACAATAGAGGGGTCAATCTGTTTCTTTATAAAATGTAATTATTCTTCAAACAAAATTGAGTAAAATTAATTATAGAAACACAGTTTAATATTTTCAGAAGGTGGTTACATTAAATAAAATATGCACATTAATCATTTGGAGACTTCAAATTTAGTATTCCGCTGTAATCTCCGTACCTTGGATTCAGTTTTAAAAATATAATGATAAGTTGAATCACGCAACCTGCATTTAACAATATCTTCAATTATTATTGATGTATGTATACGTTTGTGAAACTCCCCATTTACAATGAAATTTTTTAGGATAATGCAGTCATTAAACATGATATTCTACAGATTTTTATGCAATTGGATTATTTATGGCGAGTTAGTCGATAATTATAACGAATTTTTTATCTGTGATGCACATTGTGCAGATGAAAATTTCTTGTATCCCGATCAACTTAAAGAAATAAATTCCAAGCATCGAGATGATTTTTTTGATATAGATTTTTCGGTAAGTACTTTTCCAACATAAAAGCCCTAATACACGAGCCACATTTTGCAGTCGATACGACCACAAAAATGCAGTCGCGTCTCAGAGAACTATGGTTCTTCATATAAATGCTACTACAGGGCATATACGGGCGTTCGCTGTAGTCGAAACTGGCGTCTGCATTTGCTCAACTTATGGTTATCTGAACTGTAAAAATGTGGTTCGTGTACGGTTGCTCTTACGCAAAGGAGTCAAAGTGAACTTTTTTTAAATGTACTGCGTGAATTCTAATTTATTTTTAACCTAGAAAAAGCACAGAATTGCAAGACCGTGCGAAGTCAGAAAATTCTATTTGAACAAAGAGATGGTACCTTCTAATATACCTTTAGAAACGGCAGAAACTATTTTATTTCTTGGTAGAATTGTTTGGATTATACGAAATGATCCAAACAGGTACACTGATGCTAAGTATCAATTAAAAATTAAACGCGACATTTGGGACGGGAAAGATTTCGAATGTTACCGAAAATTACAAATTTTAGAAGAAGCTCCTTTCAATTCGACTTTGTTTCATAGCACAATCGAAGAATGTCGTATGAAGCTTACGAAAGTAAATAACTGTTAATACATGTATTGTCTATTTTAATTTGTTTTACTTTAGTATTTGTGGAAAGTAGTGGTGGATGAAGCGAAATTAATAGATCACCTTCAGTTGATCAGAGATTATTACGCTCTAGGTAGAGGGGGAACTGTTTCAACACTTCATAGTAGTGGCCGAGGAGCATTTAAAAGGAACCGCCAATGAGTATATTATTACAAATCTAAATTTTGTTTTTATGGAAACTGCTAGAAAACTATACACCGACAATGATAAATCGTATTTACGTTTTGAATTAACTTTGTCAACTCACAAAACAAACTCAGTAAGTTAGCAGTACTGCCTAAAAAAATCAATACGCAAGTTTTTTAGCTTGAATCCTTAGGTCGCCTCGAAATTAATTTTAATGTTGCTTGGCCTTTACATGTTTTGTTTCATCCTGCTGCTATGGGATATTATAACAAGTTGTTTTCTTTTTTACTTAAGGTTAAGAAAACTCATATTGATTTACATCAAATCTGGCTAACACATAAGGAGAGAAAACACAAACTGTAAGCATATTTGTTTGCAGCTCGAATTATGCACTATACTTTTTCTAAAAACACTTTCATTTTTAGTGATCCGGCAGTGTGGACTTCTACGAAATAATTTAATGTTCATCGTCAACAATTTGCAGTATTATTTTCAAGTAGATGTAATTGAAGCTCAATTTTCCATTTTGAAATTTGCCATACAAGAAGCAAGTCAATTCGAAGATATTATTCGCTTGCATTCGGAATTTTTGAAAAATCTTCTGCATAAAACTTTTTTAATGAGAGCACAAAAGGTATAATCAGTTATAGCGAATGTATAAATGACGATTATTGTTATACTTGTAGACTTCGGAAGAAACATTTAAACACACCTTATATCAAGTACCTAAATTAAAAGAAGACAAAAATTGTATGGTAAGTTAAACTGTTGTATAAATAGTAGCGAGAAAACCTAAAAAAAAACATTAGTTTGGATGCTGTTGCTTAGGTGGCACTAGGCATAACAACAAAAATCTCAGTTCAGATAATGCCTTTGCTTAGATTTTTATAAACTTATGGTACGATGGCAGTTTGATAATTTAGTGGCTTCCGTTGAGATGCCTATAGCCTCTGTTAACACAACATCGGCCCATGGGGTTTAGCTTTACTAAATGTGTATTATAGTAACATTCAGAGCCATCTAATCGGCATAATCCATATATTCCTATTCCTTTGTTACTACAGTAAAACCTCTATTAACGGACACCTCTCTTGTACGGACAATTTTCTTAGAACTGTGAAATAAACCATTGAATGCAATACATTTGACGGACACCTCTCTTTTGCGGACGCGGACAACATAAAAAGTGCCCAAACCCAAACCCTAACCCTCCCTAAGAAAGTATACAATATAAATAATATAATCACTTTCGCAGTGTCTACGCATGTTTAGTCTAAATTATTTTCTTCGTAAAAGAAAATGAAAATGTAATATTTGTAGAAATCTGTAAAGGATGAATAATATTTTATATATTGGCAAGTATAAATAATAAAATTTCAAGAAACTTTAAGTCTGGTCAATACTTACATTTGAAAATAAACTAAAAAATGAAATAGGACATCTTCAGAAAAGTACAAAAGTGATATAAACTCAAATATTAAAATTAAATTTTAAATTTCTAAGTAACAAAAACTACTTTTACAAGAAAAAATATATGGTGATCCGTGTTAAATAACCTAAGATGGTAACAAAAACTTGGATAAATTTGAACGCATATCACGTGTTTAAATTTATCCAAGTTTTTTTCTTCCAAAAATGTTTTTGTTATCTACAAATTCAAAATTTAATTTTAATATTTCATCACCAATATCTTCTCTTTAGCGGACAAGAAATGTGTGACGCTTACTGTTCGTTTATTGGAGGTTTTACTGTACAAATATATTTTTCTATTTTGGGTCGCTTACAGAGCTATAAAAGCACCCAAATGAGTTCTTTTATAAAGTAGAACAATTTTTATTCCGAACGGTGGTAACACTGATAACGTCTAAGCTGTCATTACGTTCGGTGTGCATTAATTTAAATCATAATTAATGTTCAGTAGATTTATTTATCTACTTATGTTTATTTCCACCCATTTTTTTTAAATAAAACATGATAAATGTATTGCCACCTTAGCAATTACACTTCAAAATTCCCTAAATTTAAAAACTCGCGAAATTTTATTTTAAAATCAATCAGAAAAGCCCAAAATAGAAAAAATAGTATAAAGAATTCGTTTCAGAAGGCATTTTAGCGACTCGTACTTTCGAAAACTCCCCGCTTCGCGGCTTGTTTTCGAAACTGTACTCGTCTTATAAAATGCGTCTGCTGAAACTAGTTCTTTAATATACTATTATTTACCTACAATCTTAATTTAAAAGCAATGGGAACTTCACCTTTAAATTTTTAGCGTACCATACATGGCATGATTGCGTCTACCTGACATTGCCTGTTCTTTTTCGTTTAAGTTTTAAAATTTTACTGAAACATCGTATTACGCAACGGTTAACTATTGGTTTATAATTTTTTTCTTGTTGTAGGTTTATCAAACCATCATGGAAATACTTCAAATTTGCAACAGATTCTGTGCGCACGCCCAAACGTGGTGTGAAGAATTAACCGAAGTCGATAAGAAGAGATTATCGAAATTGAAAGTTGAAAGTGATACATTCCTAGAAATGCTGCTAAACATTTTGTACGCATTATATCAAAAATCGGCAGACGAACATTTACTTCAATTAATTCATCATATAGATTTTAATAAGTGGTTCTCAAAAGTCAACTTAACTTAACAGTTGCCTAAAAATTGCTTCAAACAACTAATGTACAATAACAAATACATTGTGATTAATAGTTCAAAAAAATTCCATTTCACTCCAAGATAAATTTATTTTTAACTAATTAAACAATACGCCAAAGTGATCAAACTTAAAAGTATCTTACAGCTTCCTGTATCCCAAACAACCTCGACAAACCAACAACAGTCTTCATTATTTTAATAGTTATCCTTGGGAACGTCTAAACAAGTAATTACGTCACTATTTTTTCTTCATAATCTTCATAAAGAGCACCATGTCTGAAAATACCATAAATACCTATATTGCAAAGCACTTCTGCATTAGTCTACACTCACTTATAAAAACAACTAAAACAACCACCAACATGATCCACATCCAACATTTCCATGCCCTTTTCGAATGTTCTGTTAATTTATTTGATTCCGTTTTTAACTTCACGAAATTTATGTCTGTTAATTGTGACGATTTATTAACGATCTAAAATGACAGATTATCAATATGAAATATTTGCTATTAAGCGAATTTACCTCAGTGTCCTTCTTGATAATTTTGTTTGCTATTTCAGATTGCTCTTTTAAATTTTTCGTAAGCAGTAACATTTCATCCGCAATTTTTGTTGCCTGTCTTGATGGTAATCAATTAAATCGTCTAAGTTCTTCGTAGTGTTTAATGATTGATTAACATCTCGCTTTCGCAGACCTACAATATATAATCGCAGAGGGTGTGTAAAATTAGGGTAACTAAATAGTTACCGAGTAATTCGTCACGAGGCGATATTTTATTTCCTTCCGCCATCTCCTTTTCTTTAATTTTTAGCATTGAATTCATCTTCTGTAATCATTCCTAAATTTAATTTTATATTATTAATTCTTCGGTAATATTCAGTTATAGTTTCGTCCGCAATACTAAAATATTGAAATCAGTAGTTGAAACAAAAAAAAATCCACATACCTAGGTGTGGAGTTTTGAAGACTTTTCCACATTTCTTCCAAGGATTGTATGTAGGTAGGAAATCGTTCGTCGCTTCTTTGTTTGCTTTTAATCATAAGTTCACATTTACCTAATGTTCTTCGAAGATTTATTTCAGTCTTTGTGAGGCCCATTCTGAATATGTAATTCTTAAAAGAGAACGTTGAATTTTTAAATTATAAATAAATATTATATCAGTATTAATGATATCCATACAAGTAAGTTTTTGTTACTTAAGAGGTTTCACTTCGGAATGAAAGATAAGTTGTAAACTTGTATAAATCTTTATTTTGGTATTCCGAATGTTAAGTTTCATAACGGTATCTTATTCAAGGTCAAAATCGATTTTTCATGCAAATATCTCGTTTCGTAATGTTTCTATGTTTGAATTTATTTTGCCAATTGTAGAGCACATTTTCTACAAATCTCAACTGTGAGTTCCGATAAATAATAAGTCGTATAAAGTTAATTAATCGCTAAAAAATCGAGTTGCATTGTGCAAATGCCTAAAAGAAGATGAACCTTCAAGGTGTTTTATTAAAAAAAAAAGCAGCAGAGACGAAAAAGAATTGTAAGTACTCTTGAATTCAAAGACCATGTCATCAAAAAAGCAAAAGAACGTAGCGATTGCTTAGGAGAATTAGAGAAAAATCGTATACTTTAGGGATATGAGATTTCCATAAGATTTGCTATACTATTGGGAGTACCATCTACTGATAAGAATACTCGTAAGCAATACAAATGATTTATATTGAAAGAGCTTAAAGGTGTATATGTATACACAAGACTTTAACAAAAAGGATCATTCACTATCACACCTTTTCGTAATAGGAAAGTTAATATACCATCAAAAGGTTGGTATGAGAAAAAAATTGATCTGGAAGAAGAACGGTTACTTCTATTAAAGTGAGACCTGTTAATTCTTTTATTTATAATTTGACCTCGGGATCTTGGCTTCTTAAATAAAGTACGTAGTTTGAAACTTTAAAACAAAATTTTAATACAATAACAGGAATAATTACTATTAATTAAAATTAAGTGAATTTTAAATAACGTGCCACGTTTATTTCTGCTACAATCTTTCTCTGTATACAAAATTTTCTATTACATACTTAATGCATTAACCTTTAGTTACATTTTCTGATGACGTAACTGATGCAACCTTCTGCGACTTTGAAGGATAACTCTATTGGATGCTTATTTTCCATACTCTTCATATGTATTTTCCATTTGTGTCTAATTTATCAATTACTTTGTGATGCACTTAACAAAAACAATTTTAACATATTTATTGTTTGATGCACCACTTAACTTTACACCAATCATCGTTCACTGCTCAAAACAGCAAGAATGCAACCCCCCTAAATTAGTTATTTTTTACCCTAAAAAGAAAAACTTAATAAGATTTCCAGCGATTTGAATGAACTTATCAAAAAAACAATCGAATATCGTATTTAACACAAATAAGTGAGATGTGTATGCTTATTTCCTTTTATTTGTTGGTGTTAAAAAAGATAGATGCAATGAATCGTAAGACAGCTCTCGCGATTAACCAAACATTGGTTTTTTTTAAATAGAACACTGTATATTTTTGGATTTTTGAAATCTACGTGTCTTCCTGATTTCAAATATACAGAGTGAATTACCACCAACGGGACGGGGATTTATTGCGAAACGTTAAAAGTTTTGTCATTTTAGTAGCTTGCATGTTGATAAATTTTACATTTTTGAATTATTTTGAAATAAACAGTATGTTCCAAAAAAGTGTGGCGTATCAAGGTATATTTTTTCTTATAGGACACCCTGTATTTTATTGCGTTTTTTGTTTTAGGATCTCTCGCTATCACTATTTGAAGAAAATTGTAAATTGCGCAAAAACTGTAACACTTAGGCATAGGACACCCTTATATCTTTCGAAAGAGGACTCTTTTGTTGGCGTTATGAATTAATAGAATATAATTCAGGAACGTTTAATGATGCATCCAATGGTTTTATGGTGGAACGCTCTAGCTTTTTAAAAAAATTGACATTGAGAGTCTAAGCACTAAGGACCTAAAGAAAACTGGAGATTAATTGTAATTTTGTTGTAGTCCAACTCTTCCTCTTTTCTGCTTGTTTTTCATGGCTATGCAATATGCATATTGCTAACTGTTTTGATCTTGAAGTGAATAAAACACTCAAATACTAAACTTGGTTTTAATTATTGATGAAAATCAGGAAAATTACAGAATGATGCAACATAATTTTTAATATATAACATAGGTACTGACTTGACATAAAAACAAAAACATTAAAACGAACGACAGATCACACATCTGGGGTTGAAAACCTTCAATTATTTTTGAAGGGTGAAGAGAACTGAACTTAAAAAAAATACCGAACACATGTAAATGTTGCCTTACAAAAAAAGTTATTTATCTCGAGTTTGCTCGTAGTATCTCCCGCACTGCATTTTTTGGATTATGGTCTACAATGGTTGGGAATTGAAAAGTTCTCATACAGATTTAAAGGCAGTTAAGTATAGATGAATGAAAATTATTAATCAGTTTCTGGAGCTGGTTTCGCTATTAATAAAGACAAAATACAATAGATGACTTGTGGGTGTTCAGACTGCTAGAGTGTAAATGGAATGACATCTATTTTGTTTAAATTCACCGAGATTTCATCCCACATGCGAGGGGTTATCAAGGCTTTTGGACAATTTTGAAACCATGGAATTTAATAAACAATAAGCACATCACATTGGGGGCGACGTCGGTGAACTCAAACAAAAGAATTTATACTACTTTACATTGTGCTTCAATTTTTCGAAATCACAAGGACAAAATTCTAATTCTAATTCAAAAATATTTGTCTTTAAACGCTTACATCTGAAAATGGAGATACGACTTTTTTGCTCAGCACGGCCAGTAGATAAGTATTATTATTCGATTAGGTATATTAAATGTCATATGATAAAGAATTTTAGTGATTAATTAACTTTATACGACGTAGTATCTATCAGAACTTGGTTTGTAATACAGGACGATTGTATTCGCATTTGATGTTACCACACTGATAACGACTTGTTGACTACCTGTTGGCATTCTTAGTTATACTATTTACGTGTTTCTTACACATGAGACGTCGTTAAGATACATATTTCATATCTACCTGCAGTTGATCTTGCATTATGCAATCAATTGTTAAACGGTGCGCGATTTATCTCAAAAACCAATATTCTTGGATCTTTGACTTTGAATATCTCAAGAAACATAGGTACAAGATTTTATTAGGTATCATTTAGAATGCCAAAAGTAAAGCTGCAGCTTATCATCTCTCATTCCGAGACATCGACCCTCTTTATTACTAATAATGTATAATTGAGAAAATAGTGTAATCGAATAAAAAGGGATGTATGCAGATGCTTACACTGCGGAAATCCTACTGTTAACTCAGGAACGTCAGCCGTGATTGGGCCGTCTCGAGACGTAACCGTAGTTCGATAGTTGTCAACGTGAAGCTCGCTTTCGGAAAAAGCGAAAACTTGAAAATTCGAAAAGCTTTGCTTAATCGTAAGATTTGTTTTTTCAACTGAAAAATCAGGTAGAGAATAGAATTTGAGATGCACCTCGAACCTTTCGATATAATGTTTTTGAGTTTTCGAATCTGAATATTGCCTTACGTTGGCACCCATTGATACTGTTTTGGCACGGTAACTATCATTTTTATAAGTTTAGTATTTTCGGTCAAATCATTTAATAAATTGTTGGGTTAATAACTTTAACATTGCAAGTAATCTTTCTTATTATTTGTCTGTCGTTATAGTCTTAAGATCCCACCCAATTTGTTGTTGCATAACAAAATCAAGTAAGGAGGTTTGCCGACGTATCCACCTCAAAATGAGAGGGTAGATAACGGCAACACTTGCAGCCTCTGTGTAGAAGTAGAGAAGACAGTTTGTTCAAGACAGTTGCTAAACCAAGTAAAGAAGATAGGTACAGTCAGGAGGGTTGTCAAGTTCTCTCAGGGTAAAGAGCCAAATTACCGTACAATAGAGCAGCGCGGCGTTCCTTGACATTAAAGGAAGAAAAAGAAGGTACACCTTCCTATAAAATAAAGCAAAGGTCAATTGGTGAGTGTGAGACAAACAATAGACAAAATTCGTTCAGAATAAATTGCTTTGCATTGTGCAGTATTTTCAATATGAGCCACAAATGCAATTTTTTATACTTTGGAAGAAGAAATCGCTAACCGTTTAAAGACGATGTCATTTTTCTTTCATATTTCTAAACTTCGAGTAAAGGAGAAAATCAACATCCATAATGGCGACCTCAAAAAATATGGCAAAAGTCAATACTTCTAATTTTCCCCTTTCAATAGTTATATAAACGGCTAAAAGATGTAAGCTACTTCGCTGATTCTCTTCTAAGGACTATCTTTTTTCTTCATATTTTCAAAGCTGGAGGTGTTTAAGAGAAAATCAACATCTATTAGATGGCAGTCTCAAACGTCCCCTTGTACAGAATAGATCCTTGAAACGATTTTTAAAAAACTGGGCGGGGCAGGCCGTGGAATTGAATTGCTTTAATTATTTTACAGCTTGACAAAAGTACAGCACATTAATGCGCGGTGGCGTGGAATTCTGCATTAATTAAAAATCGATAGATATGAATGTTTTCTTGAATTCTAACCTAAACTTTGCATCAGCTGAGTACTTTGTTAAAAAAATTAACAAATGTCACAGAAATATCCAGTTTTTTATTTGAACACCCATTATATGTCTGTGGTATTGCCGATTAGGTGTAAGTGAACATATTCTTTATAAAATCTGGAATTGCAATTTTCTCAAAAGTGGGTGATCTAAATATTAGGGCAATTAAAGAACTAACAAAAATATAAGCAAAGGCAAGACAAAGAAGAGAAAAACAAATCCAAAGGGTCATTTGAATGAATATACAACTAATAATAGGTACAGGTAACACAAAAAGTGACTAGGAAGTTCTATAAAATATTGTAGAAGATGCTGAGAAAACAGTGGACCTATCAATCGAAAAGAAATTGCAGCTAAAACCGAGCATCTGCAAATCAGAGACGATTTCAAGAAAAATGTTTGAGGAATAAATGATGAGAAGAAAAACAACTCCAAAAGGAGACCTAGAATGAATGTACAACTAGAGGAGAAGAAGAAATAGAGATGGTGGATAAGTATAAATATCTAGGATGTACAGTAAGGTACGACAACAAGGATGAAGAACAGATTAAGGAATTACAGTAGAAAGGGGTATAAGCGAAATCATATTTGGAAAAGACTTAGAGCAAAGAAGGATATTTGAAAGAGTAGTGAAAACTGTGTTGATGTATGGGGACGATGTATGGCGATGAACAGAGTGGGAAAAACTGGAGAAGATACAAGAAAAGTATTGGAAGTGGACACTAGAAACATCAGGTTATATCTCGAGTAATATTGTTGAAACCGGTGTGAAATTATCCACGCATTTCATCCACTAGTTCTAAATTAGAAACTATTACCTATGTGCAGTTAAAAATTGCACCGGGAATAAATTTTACTGATCAAAATACGTTAAAAAAAAATACTACAGCACCCCTACCCCCGTCGGAAAGGATTGAGAAAGGATGAAAAAGAGGTACTTAAACTGGAAAAACAAGCATATAGACAGGAAAAAGGGCAATCAATTATGAAAAAATATGGAAAACACGAAACAAAATAAGATATTATGTGAAGAAAGAAAAGTAAAAATTAGAATGAGGTTGGGGGATAAAAGGTTATAATCGCAAGGTTTAGAGTAGGGAACGAGGAAAATGAAAACCAATTACTGGTTGTAAGACGAAGATAGGATGTGTAGAATGTGTAGGGAGGGGTGGGGAAATATAGAGTATTTGAAGCTAGAGTGCAATAAAATAGGAGCGGAGAAGAGTGTTGCTGGTAGAGAAAGGGGAGTGGGTTGAGTGGATGAGGAAGGTGGTGGATAAAAAAAATTGTATAGAAGAAAGACAAATGTAGAAAATAAGGGTAGAATGACGAAAAGAGTCAGAAAAAGTTTTTTTGGTTTTTTCTGTTTATTTTGTTATTTTAAGAATTGTATATAAGAGAAATAAATTGAATTGAACTAATGAGAGCTACATCTCAACAATGGCACTTCGTAACATGGAAAGTGACTATGAAGTTCTACAAAAGAATCTGTGAAAAAATAGAACCATCAAATGAAAAGGAATTGCAGTTAAAATCGAACAATTAGGTTTTGGTAGAATTCGTGACTAATGGACTTTCCATAATGGTGCTAGTGTTAGTGGTAATGTCAGTTCAAAACAATAGTTATGTTAATGTCTGTGTTAGATGTCGATGTTAAGAACCCAAAAATATTCTAGTTTTTAGACTAACATCTACCAAAAATAAAGATTACTGACATGCGCACTTGTGACAGTTATGCCATAAGGAAAAGGATCCACCTATATTACACCCATGCAATTTAAACTTAATGCGTCATTAACCCTTACATCATTGTGGAAGGTCCATAAAAACACGATTTCAGGATAAAAACTTTCAGGAATGCCAACCGTTTTGAAACACTCATCCCACTTTTGTATAAATAGTCATGTTTAAGAAATAATTTAAAATAAGGTAATCATGTTTTGTTGTTTGAAAAAATGAATTATTACTATTGTTGTTGTTACCAATATATCAATTTAAATAAATTGACTTTTGAATCCTGTTATTTTTTAATCTGATTATAGTACCAGTAAAGCTGTTCAGAAACAAGTCACATATGGGGCAAGCGAGACAAACTAAAAATAAAAGGACCGGGATATCCCCTGAAATATATGAATTTTTTTCAGAATTTTTGGATTAGCTTTTATTTTAAAATTCTAGGTTCCAATTGAACTTATTCATGAATTAAGCTCATTTTTCAAAGAACAACAAGTGCATACTAATTAACATATGTTTAGAGCTCAATTTTAAGTTTTGGACTGACTCAATGCCATTAAATTACAAAAAATAATCCAGCTGTCTGAAGCTATGTATACCATCATACAAGCATCACAAAGCCTTATTCAGTATTTACGGTAAAGTTGTAATCATACCGATTATGTGCATGTTTAAATATTGATGTCATCCGCAAATAATTACAATTGTTTGCACTAAACATGGAATAAATAATTACAACATTGTGCAACAAAATAAATTACAAATCTCACCTAATAATGCTATAAAAAACACTGGAATTCTATCACACAATTTTCTTAATGATTATTAAACTCCATTTAGTGCCACATCATTATCACAGCACTTTTATGTATTTATCATAAGAAGTACCTAATTGAAGAAAATTTTGCATTTACAAAAAAATCTTGACGAATTTGTTCCAAATCAAATTTTGTAATCGTTTAAGAGAGCCTGAAACAAATTAATTAATCGTTTAATAATGGAAATAAATTTATTTGAATAACATTAAAATAAGGTTAGGTTTACATGGGTTAAATGACCCCACGTGCAGTTTGTTTGTTTTTGACAGTGTTTTAGTTCTCAAAGTATATTTGAAAAATTGTAAGTTAAGTTTTTAAATAAATATTTATATTTTCTAATTATACAACTCATTATATTTGAAAGGTTATTTATAATTGATATTTTAAAAGGGAAAGTATTTATTTGGTGAATGAGAGAGCTGATGTTTAGTTGGGGCTCCGTTTATATATGTTTAGAAGGTTTACTTTGATTTGATAGTTTTACCCTAATTATGTTCTTTATTGCTTAATTGTATTTATAAATCTTTCTTGTCTTCTTATTCTCCAGGTGCGCCTCTTTAAGATTTCTGAATAATTTATTTGCTATAATTCCTTCTGACCTTTTTCATTAACAAATCAAACTTCTTTTTTTGTATTATTATTAAGATTATATGAGTGATCAATGCCTCCTGCACTGCGACCAGACTTGACCGTTTCTGCCCCATCTTGTTTAACTCGGAATTGTTCTATATTCTTTTCTTGTTTCAGGCTATCGTCCTGCAGAGCTTTTCATGGTGTACAAAATGATGCTTATTCTGTGTCAGCATCAGGTGTTATACAGCCATGTGAATGGCATGTACTTTTGCTTGGAAGATGGTGGCATTATCATTGAGGAACACGTGTCTTTTAAACCTTGGCCTCACCACTCTACATCCCACACCATTTTTTGGTTTTGATCCATAAACCGCAAACCATTTTGTGAGTTTTTCCATACACTTACAGTGCCTCCCTTTCATTCCTCCCTACTCGGGAAGAGGACAAACACCAATTGTGGGTTCATCTGGTCGCTCACTCCTGCTCAGTAGTATTTACAGATGCTCTTTAAAGTTTGAGAGCTGATTTCATTGCTTCCTCCTTGATTATCACTGGTAGGGGATCCAAACTAAGCAGGACCTCTATCGCGGCTGTGGGTATGGCCCTTATTGTGCTCAGCTTCGCTTTCGCTGTGCTTTGGTCTACTTTTCTCCACTAGACTACAGATGCATCGAGGAGACTATGTGTGACGACCTGCTTGTAGACCCAGTTATTTGCTTTGGGGTTTAGCCCCATGTTTTTCCGATCATCTTGCGGCATGACCATAACGTTTTAATGGGCTTGTTAGTTGTTTTGGACAAGTGACTTTCCCATGTCAGTTTTTGCTCTAGAGTCACTTCCTGGTATTTCACCACTTTTGAGAGGGGGTCGATAGAAGCATTCAGTTCGATTCTATGGATATTTAAGTTCTTTCGTTTCGTAAATGGTACAATGGTGTTTTTATTTGGATTCACGCTCACATCTTCTTTAAGACAACAGTTTAGTGTTAGTCTTATTGCGTTTCGCGTTCTCTCTCCAATGATAGAGTCATGCTTGCCTTTCACAGCAATGGCTATGCCATGGCATAACCCAGGACAGTGTATCTCGGGTCATCCAGTAGTTCGTCTACCACCAACGACCATAGTAGAGGGAAGATTGCTCCCCCTCCTCTTTTGCGGGCAACCTCTTGTTGTGCATACCACATGTATCGCGTTACCAATGCTGGCAGTCATACTCTGCCTACTAGCAGTTACTAATGCGATTGTTTATCCCTCTCTTATTAAAGGCTCCCTCTATGCCCATAAAGGCTGATAGAGCTATCTCCTTTGATTCATGTAATCCTTCTATGATTGTGGCTACTTCGTATAAAGCTGGTAGCTTTGATTTGCCTTTTTGATTTTTTTTTGAGGGATTTATCTACCAGTACCTCGGTTCTTATATATTGATTCATTAGTGTATGAATATGACCTTTAGTTTCCTCCATATGCGAGGAACGTAGCTATATAGTAAACTACATCTAAATACGTTGATCAGTGTTGCAATTAAGATGTCCTGCTCTTGTTGAATAAGAGCAACAAATTTTCCATCTTTGCCTGGGGCCTTGGAAGGTTTAAAGGTGCCTATATCTCAATGAATCCTTTTAGGATTTTAGGCGATGTAATTCTATTGATTAGGGTAAGGGACTGTCCATCTTGAGTTCCGATTATTTTCCCTCAGTCCTCCACCATTTCATATGGTGATGTACACCCTGAAAAATGTTTTATAAGCAAAGCTTCCACAGTTTTTGGAAGGTTGTCGTTAGGGTATCGTTTTCTTGTTTCAAAACACGTATGATTTCCAGAGAGCCTTTTGCACTCTGCTTATATCAGGTACTTCATTGAGGTTCTCACAGAAGGTTTTCCAGAATCTTCTCTTATTTTTACGAAGTTTTTTTTTAATTCTTATTCTTCCCAGTTGTTTGTGATCTTTGTCTTATTGAATTTCATTTTGGCCTTGCTGCGTAGTTTGCTCTTACGCATTTGTAATCTCCTTCGTTGGAAGGTAAGCCGTTTTTCCAGGTCATTTATTGATCTTGTATCAGGGTTTATTTCCCTCATGCCAATTTGCAGGTTTCGTGTAAATCTTTCCCATTTGGTCTTTTAGTTACCCTATATTGCATGACCCTGCTTTGAACATTATTAAACGATGGTCATATAGAGATATCTCGTTAGGAACTTTCCATCTCCTTATTGAGTTCACCAAACCCCCAGACACTAAGGTAATATCTAACACCTTCTGCCTGATGGAATTTATGAATGACGAACGGTTACCCGAGTTAACCACCACTAGTAGAAGTAAGTAAGTATTCAGGAAGTGACTCTTCTATTCATTCATATTGGTGACGGTGCTGCTCCAGATAATACTGTGCGCATTGTATCGATACCTAGGATAAGATGCTTTCCGTTTGCTTCATAGTATAGTTGATGTTCCATTTTAACAAATCAGATGACGCCTCCTGCTTCTCCCTAAGGAAGTATACTGAGGTAAAAGATCACGTTCTTCTTCCCTCCAAAGACTGCAAATATTGTCGTTGTATCCGCGTCAGTGTATTCTAAAAAAATCATTGCCTTTATGGTTTTATTGATCACGATTACCGCCCTCGGAAATAGGGCAGATCTATCATATACCCACCCACAGTTGTTGGTTCCTAGCGCACATATGCGTTCCTCATTTACTCAGTGTTCCTGGCAAACCTGTGGCATAAAGTAGCAGAGGATGCCTTCGCATGGCGATGGTTCACCTGAACGCACTCCACTTTATTGTTGAGTGAGCGCGTGAGTAGAGAAAGCCCTTTTCTCTTCGGCTGTCTCTATGGTGGGGACAGTCACTATCCTCTTCCATACTTGGGTCGCGAGTTTTTTTGTAGCTCAATTGCAACCTCCTTGAAACCGCAGATCAGTTTCTTTTCTTGGACTTCCATTGAGTCTACGGATTTTTGGTCACTGGGGATTAGGAGTGCAGAAGTATCCCATCCCTACTTCCACATTAACCTCCAATTTTTGGTGTTAATCAATCTTGCTTTTTCTAAGAACGTAAGTACTTACCTTATCTTCTTAATCGTGGTTTCCCAATTAATTATTAAGCCTTCTTTAGAGTTTGCTCTTATGAGAAAATCCAGTAAGCATCTACGTTAACATTAATACTAAATCTAAGTGAACTAAATACAATTAATAAATTAATAAAAGTAACGACACAATGATAAAAATACAAACGTTGTATTCGGACAAACTAACTTGTAATAATGATTTACCATTACCTTTACATGCCTGAATAAAGACCGGACCCTTCCGGTCGAAACGTCGGCAAACTAAAAGACTGGTTATTATTGATGACCCAGCTTCCAAAGCCAAACTCCTAAAAGAAGGCCCAATAATTAATTGGGAAGCCACGATTCCAAAAATTCCACTGTTAAGAATTACCTTATCTTCTTTTTCAATAATATAAACCATTGTGAATTTTATATTGTTCTAATTGCGTCATTGCGCATAATGAACATCCAGCAATAATTTGTTTTTAGTTTAGTTGTAATCTTCTTTGGAATTTTTACTTTTAAAATAATCGTTAAGTCTTTGTTATGCATATTTAAATGACGTTGAATTTAATTCACACGGAAAAAAATTTTTTTGTTTGGTATTGTACGTGATAGTTGTTCAATATCATCCAGCTTAGCTGGTGAAGGCTCCAGCTTAGCTGGTGAAAGGTGGAGGTCCGGAATCGTTGGGGTTGGTCTGCGGGTGGACCAATGGTAACATCTAGAAAGTTTTGTGAGCTGTACGTGCACAGTTAAAATTAGCATTCTCTTCCTAACAACTCATTGGTCTATAAGGTTACCACTTTATAATATGTATAGTCTGTTTAGTCAACAGAAATAGCTATTATCTAAGAATTTAAAACTTCATTAGTAGTAGTACATCGAAAACTTAAGTTTTGTTCACCCAATATTATGTTGCTCTATTTTGCGCTTCTATAGTTTTTCCGTTTTAATTCCTTTTTCGTATACTTTTGACAACCGTGATTTCAATAATTTTTTTTCTTTCATTATTTTGTGTATCTGCTCTTACTTTAATCACCTTGATCTGTTTTAGACCAACATGAAAAGACTAAAAGATAAACAGTATACCAGCATCTACGTTACTCAGACAATATCGAAACTAGTTGAACTAATAAAAAGTAAAGAGAATCACGAACAAGAATTAAAGCATTTAATGGACAAATGCATTTATTCCGAAGATTCCGTTACAACTTTAGCTGCCAGTTCTGCTCTCATACTATTAGTTGATAGCCAAGCACTTCAGATTTCTTCAGTTCTCGCACAACTTCTTTCTTCTTTGTCGTTCGTAAAGTACGTATTATTAATTACGTTAATCTTTTATTAAATTTTTAAACGTAGATCTCATATCGGTGTCCTGACAGTAATTTGTGAGCTTTTGAAGCGGGATATTAAATTTAAGTTGAGTGTAAATGAAGAATATAAATGTGAATATAATTTGAAGGTTCCGCAACATCCATTGATATCCATATTGAATCAGCACCCCGAATCGTGGAATCACGTATTGAACAAAGTTAAAGGATTTTACGTAGATAAAGAGTAGGTGCCAAGAAAACTAGTGTGACACCTAAAAAATATTTTTTTTTATAGTATTGGATTTTATGCGAACGAGTTGATGCATGCTTTTTATGTGTACATGATTTGTAATCCGTCGTTAGACGTGAATTTGAATTTTCAACAGAAATTATGGAATTATGTTATAAACATAAATGATCAACAATCTTTAGATGTTGTTCTACATGTCATTATGTGGTTTCCAGTAAGTATTTTCTTCCAAAACCATTCATTATGGCTGTAGTTTTCAGGAAAACATGTTGTGAAAACTAGTTGGTTTTTTATGGATTTAACAAGTACGGAAAGATTTCGTAACAATTCAGAATTCGCTGAAATTGTAATAGTGTGGCTAACTGCAGTTAGTTACGAATTGATAAAGGTTGATGAAGATCCTCAACCAAACATTAATTGCTTGCACAAATTACTTGAACACAGAAAAGATGATATCGAAAATTCTACAAGCATTATTTTGTTAATGTTGAGTAATGCCGTGTCTCTCACCCCCTTCGATATACTTAAACGATATATTATGTTTGTGTAAGTATGTTTTTCCTTAATAACCTAAAATTTTTTTATTACGGAATTAATGAAATTTGGAATTTAGATAGTTGAACTGTAGTAATATTAATGAAGCAAACTTTCTCCACGCAAAGTGACCTGTGGTTACCTACGCACTCCTGTGTTTACCTGAGTTTTATTTTACTTTTTAAAGAATGAAAATGCAAAAAAAAAATTCTAACAAAAGTTGTACCTAAGATCTTAGCTACAACTTTCATTTGAAACATTTTTTAATATTTTCATTTGTTACATAGGTAAAGCGGATTGTTTAATAAATCTAATTGTAGAGGTGTAGTGAAGGTCCTTTTTGCATGAACATTATTTTAAAGAAACCCTGTACAAAATGAAGATAGAGAAACGTTTTTTAAATAAAAGTTATAACTAAAGCCAAACTAACAGAAAACACCAAAAACTTTACTCGGACACGTGTTTCAACAGCTAAGTTGTCATCATCAGCGATACCGATACTAAAATTAAAAACAACGGGAAGCTTATATATACTATCTGCTTATCACGCATCGTTCAACTTAATTGATTCTTAGATAAGCTTAAATAATTCCGAAAATCCTAATGGACCGTTATCATCACAATTCATAAGCAAATTTCTGTTTTTAAAAATTTCTAAACTTTCATAAGAATCAAGTTCGTTTTTATTATCTACCCTTCTAATTAATTCAATGCCGCCTACTCTATGGCCATTTTCAAGCATATGCTTGGGAACACTGGACCTATCTGAGCGATGATATTTGACATGAGCTACGTCATTGTAGGAATTGAAAGTTCGATCAAACTTTTAGATGATAACTTTAAAAAATTCATTAGGAATGCCTGTAAAATTCAAATTTCAGATAATATTCAGCAGTTACCAAAATTTAAATTTAACGCGAGATAATTAAACATTGTTAAAAATCTTGAAGAGAAAAGTTGTTGTTATCTCAAAGCAGATAAAGGCAATAAAGTAGTTATTTTGGACAAAGAGGATTATTTTGAGTCAGTTCAGGTGATGCTTAATGAAGGCCCCTATTCATTATAATCTAAAAATCCTCTTCCCAAAATGATTGCTGATATCCGTAGAGTCTTATCAGAATGTGGAAAGATTATACCAAAACAACTTAGGTTTAGAAACCCGGTTCTTCCTAGAATGTATTGTTTACCTAAGATACATAAACCCGGAAAAGCAATGTGTCCCGTTGTTTCAGGTATTAATGCTCCTACTTATCTGATATCTAAATGGTTGTCAAATAAATTCAACAGTTTTGAATATCAACAATCAAATTTCAGTGTTCAAAATTCATACGATTGTATTGAAAAAATTAAAAACATTGAGCTGACTGAGAACGAAGTTTTAGTTTCATTCGATGTCTGTTCATTGTTTCCAAGCGTTCCGATAGATATCACTTTAGATTATTTGAAAGATATGTTACACCAGAACTATTTAGACAATTCAGAAGTAGATAATTTGATTAAATTAGCAAGATTATGTATGAGTCAAACCTACTTTCAAATTAACAATAATATTTATCAACAAAATGATGGTACGACAATGGGTAACAGCTTATCTCCGTTTATGGTTAACCTGTTCATGGGTAAATTTGAAACTGATTTAAAAAATAATTTAGAATATTTTCCTAACTTTTGGTGTAGATGTGTAGATGATGTTTTTGCAGTCATCGACACTAAAGTTTACAGCCCTCAGCAATTTGTAGAAATTTTAAATTCAAAATTTGAGACGATGAAGTTTACCTATGAAACAGAAACAAACCTTAAGTTACCTTTCTTAGACACTTTAGTGACAAGAAATGGCAACAAACTAGATATAGATATTTATCGTAAAGACACTAACACTATGAGGTTTATAACAAATGATTCCAACCATAGTATGCAACATAAACTTGCGAAATATTAAGCAGATTGCATCATACAATGGTTTTCAAGAATAAATTGTAACAAACATAATTAGAAAACATAAACATAAGTTAAACATTAGAAACATTACAACGTTAGGAACTAGTAATAGCAAAATAGATAAGAAATATGTCAAATTACCAAACACAAAAGGTCTTCAAAAAATATTTTCAAAATTTGATTATAAAACAGTAACCTCTAGTAGTAACAACTTGCAAAATCTTTTAGGCAATCCGAAAGACCCAATAGAAATGTGTGATAAATCGGGAATATATAAAATTAATTGTAAAGACTGTAACCAAGTATATATAGGGCAAACCAAGAGACCTATTAAAACTCGTTTTAAAGAGCACGTAGCTCATGTCAAATATCATCGCACAGATAGGTCCAGTGTTGCCATGCATATGCTTGAAAATGGCCATAGAGTAGGCGACATTGAATTAATTAGAAGGGTAGATAATAAAACGAACTTGATTCTTATGAAAGTTTAGAAATTTTAAAACAGAAATTTGCTTATGAATTATGATGATAACGGTCCATTAGGATTTTCGGAATTATTTAAGCTTATCTAAGAATCAATTAAGTTTAACGATGCGTGATAAGCAGATAGTATATATATAAGCATCCCGTTGTTTTTAATTTTAGTATCGGTATTGCTGATGATGACAGCTTAGTTGTTGAAACACGTGTCCGAGTAAAGTTTTTGGTGCAGTTTTTGGTGGTTTCTGTTGGTTAAATAGACGCTGCAGTTGGTGTTCCTTTCTTTTGATAAAGCCAAACTTTTCATGTGAAAATTTTTTTGAAATTTTATAAATTTTTATAGTTATAGTCTATTTAAAGACTAAATTATTCTTAGAAGGGTGACATACAAACTAGCATTATATTAATATTTTTTTTTTAAATCAAGATGTAGCCAATGTTTTCCGCAGAACTGGTAACTTTAAGTTACGTGCTGCAAATGTGAAATTTTTTTATGTTTTCTATGTCATATACAGCTCCGCGTCTGCTCTCGGCATTCTCGCAGCATTCTCACATGCTTTTTACCACACCTTTCACTGCCTTATTATAAATACAGGTAAATATAAATATACGCATTTTAAACTTAAAAATTTTACGTTTTAACGAAGTGTTGAAAAAATTCGAAATTGAAAGGTTAATATTTTTCCACCATTATAAATGAGACCGGTTTTGGTTTTAAAAAGATGAGAAAGTAGGTATTAGAAAAAGTTTACAAAAGAAATAGTCAATTTTATTAAAATAATTATGAGCAAAAATTTGTAGAAATGATACAATCGTGCAAAGCCTAAGTTCAAAGTTATTTTAGCTATGAAAACTACTTAAAATCTTTATAAAAAATCATTCACAAAAAATTTATAATTTCTATAATAAATTATGTTGATTTAGTAATTATGGGTGTATTTTATCTGATATTATTAATCAAAGAGTGAATGATTGAAATATCAAGAGAAGTCGAAGGTGTTTGCGCACACGCAGTACCCAACAATATTTTTTTTATAAATTGAGATATTAAAAAGTTTTTCAAACAAAAGTTATAGGTAAGATCTTAAATTACCACTTCGTTTGAATCTTTTTTTATTTAAAGAAGTTTTAATTTAAACAATTAAAATTGTAAACATTTACAATTTTTTTAAATCACAAGATGTATGACTTGGATATAATACGTTTTTGACTACCTAATTTCCGAATTTCATCAATTAATTGTATTCGACCCAAATGTGTATATTTTAAATGAAACGCACATTTTAGGTAAACTTTTGTTGTCTACAAATTCGTCAAGCGAATTCGCGTTGAAAGCACTAAAAGCTTCTTTGTTGCATTGGAAAGCGTTTCAATGTACTTTAAGCAAGGATTCGGTAAATTTTGCTACGGATTTAATACAAGAAATAGATGCCACTACAAGTTTTAAAAAGAATTCGAACAAAATTTACGCAAATAAATTATTTAATTTGTTAAGTTGCTCTAACGAGTACGTGCACTGGATTACGCAAATTGCGATTCTGGGAGAATCTTAACTATAGCCAATACTATGCAACTGCTTGAAAAATTAATGACCTACCCATTTACGTAAAATCTGATTTTATAAATTTCCTAACATCCATTTTTCTGCAAGAAAATTATCCTACGGAAATTACAGTAAAAATAATTGATTCGTTGGCAAAGATAACTGAATCGTATAAAGGATTAAGCACACAGGTTTTGATTTTGTTAATGTTTAGACTTTCACGTTCACAAGATCCACGAATTAATTTTGCTTTATTAAAAGTGATTCCAAAGATGGCGGCGCTTGAAGAAAACTTACCGCTGGTACTGAATACGTTAAAATTAATAAGAGAAAAACTTGTTGGTGTTAGATCGTTTTCTTTAACTTTGCATTATAATCTTTGGGAAACCAGCAATAAATGTTATTCGTACTTACAACGATTGCTGGTGGATAAAAGCGTGTCCGAACAAAGCGAAACGGTAAAAATGGAATTTTACATTACAAAGGCTTACGTCGCAAAACAGCTCTGCATGAAAAGGTATTTTATTTTTTAATGGTTGGTTTACATAATAATTGTTTTTTTTACAGCCCAGAACGTTATGGTAGCGAGTTGGTTGGTTATTTATCCGAAATTTTAAACAGTTGCAAGAGTAGTTGGGGTACTTTAGCTACATGTTTGGCTTTAGAGGGTATTATAATTTTGTGCAAAACTGGAATTATAAGTATCGAAAGTACTTGTCAAGCATTGGAACCGCATTTTGAAAATGAAACTAGGAATCCGGTTATAGCAAAGTAAGTGTGACAATGTTATGTTGAAAGAGCTACCTTTATAGTGAGTGGGGTGGGTACGATTTACTATTACTTCCTAGTTTGTCTACAGACAAATTGGTATAGTTGAACTAATGTCATCTAGATTCGGGTCTAAAGGTCGTCGTTCATTGAAATTTCTTCCTAAGGTTTAGCTAACACGAGTGGTCAGCTTCTTCTCTGACGGAACCAGCTTGAAGGATTTGTGAATCTTCAGGCGAAGCTCGAACACTCGAGAGTCGACACACTACCGGTACCGACCACGCATATTTTCCATACATGTTCAGTCACAGACAGCCTAGGAATAATTCTAAAAAGACATGCGTCGGACCTCTCTAAAGTTATGTTAATTACTGAAGCAAGAGGTGAAATTTAAAAGAAAATACGACCTCGAAATTACTTAAAACACCACGCTACTGAAATTTGCGCGCAATTGTAGTAGTCAATATATTTAATATATCTAAATATTTATATACTCCGGACTATTGAGTACATTAAAACAATATCATTTTATAATCTTCATCTACTCAAATATCCCGACACTACACTACTAATGTATGAATGTAAGCTTTCGCGGCTGTTGTCACTAAGATTATTATCTTCCGGGTTGAGCCGTGTTCGTCCTTCCTTCCTTCGTTCTCTGCTTGACGTTTCGCTAACCGGACGCAACATAAAATGTAGATTAAAAGAACATCACCGAGACGCCAAGTCCAGAGCGGTAGATAAATCAGCAATCGCAGAAGCTAAAGTTCTATCAAGGACTAACAACTACTATCCAAGGATAATCAGAGAATCCTTAGAAATTATGAAAAATAAAAATAACTTCAATCGAGAAGATGGTTACCGATTAAGCAACACGTGGAAACTAACTCTTCACAAAAACAAAGAAAACAAATGTCACCATAAAATTAGTCAACACCAAACAGAAGATCAACCAACCATCGAAAACCAACCACCCATCACTGATCGACATCAACCAACCGTAGCGGAACATAGGTATATAACGAGGAGCATAAGACAACAACATCAGTCTTTAGAGTAACTTCTGAAGAAGCTAACAGCATTTTTAGCAAAACGTCAAGCAGAGAACGAAGGAAGGAAGGACGAACACGGCTCAACCCGTAAGATAATAATCTTACTACACTACTATTTTGTAACCAATTTTAGATTGCTGTAAAACCAATACGGATCACTTATTGATTGTTAATTTTCAAAATCTATCGATTAATAAACGAGGGTTTTTACAACAAAACGCTAGCGACAACAAAGGCATAAAGGCAGGCTATTATAAACTTAGTCTAAATAGAAATTTAGCGTCTTCTATTCTAGGACAACGACTTTGCAACCCAATGCTTTTATACGCTTTTACAATATAATAATAAATTTTCTTTGTATAAGTTCGGAGACAAACGAAAGTTTAACGCAGCAAAATCTAATTTAATTAAAGTACCTTGTGTTTCAATGGTGACTTCAATTTCCTCGTCAATTCATAACAAAGATGCGGTCATCAACTTCAGAAGTTTCCGGTTTCGTAATTTTCCTTTAAAAATTAATATGAACTTCAAACCCTATTGCGTCATCCACTGCTTTATTGCGCAATAAGATTACTTTGCACAAACTAATTCCACGACTGTGTAATTTTTAGGTAAAACACTTACCTACTGTGTATTAGTTATTAAACGACTAATACTAGCATTTCTATTAAATTAAACGCTAATTTTTCACAATTAAAGCAACATTCACTTTTGCTTACTGCTGCCTCTTTTTGGCAATCTAACTAAAACCATGGGCATACCCTATTAAATTAACTTAAGAAATTTAGTAATTCTAATTAAATGAAATGAAACATGGGAGTACTGTCACAGACACCACATCAAACCAACGAAGAAGATTGAGCAGACAAAGGACAAATGATCCCCTCACTCAGCAGTCGGATTTAGCGTATACATCGTTCTTGTGGCAAGGTACACATAGAAATCACCAAGAGATCGATGGGAACGAGGCTCAAAGAACATCGAGCAAACTGCCGTCTGGGACACATCGAGAAATCAGTGGTAGTAGAACATGCGCTTAGAAATGGAAATCACAGGATACTCTTCGAGAGTCCCATGTTGCTATCAACGATTACCGATTGTCCCAACAGATTATTTAGAGAAGCCATTGAGATTCACAAACATCCAGAAAACTTTAACTGAATGAAAGAAACCAGATCTATAATCCAATGCTCAAGACACCCGAACGGCCCCTTACGAAGATCGGCATTTGATCAGCGCATTGCAAACCCCACCCCCTCAGAATCAGGATAAATACAACCTGCGAAGGCGAAATCAGTCTACATCCATCGGAAATTCACGACCTCTGAAGAAGCTGCCTTTAGACCCCGAATTTAGAGGACACTAGTTCATAGTTTCATATTCACCGATATCAATTTTACGTGTCACTTCCTCGCTTGCGACTTCTATCTTATTCTTTTCGGGAGTGTTCGTATAAATTCCCTTGCTGACGAAACCGCTTCCTTAGTATTAGAGTAAGGTTTGGGTAAAAACGTACTTTTTAATATTTTAAGTAGATACGTCGTTCACTTTATGAAATACAGAATTTTAGATAACATTCAGAAGTCATTATATCAACTCTTGGACATTAATGTCTTTGTCTACAGAAACTAGAACTACATTTATGACATTTACTTTGCTAGATTGAACATAATTATTCACAGAGATTTTTTATGATGTATTTGCTATGGTAGTTGATTCGGGCGGTGAAACGATAGAAGTTTCGTTAGGGTTACATTCATATTGGAAAACACCTACGAAATTAGAGTCGTTAAATGCAAGAGAGCTGATAGGCTAAATTCCGAATTTGCTAGATTAACAGGAGGAAAAGACAATAAATACGGTTGTGCTGTTAAGTAGACAACACTGTAAGTAGATAATGCTTTCCCAGGATTGTTTAAAATATAGTCATTAAAAGAAGATTTGCAACGAGCTTTGAAAAGTATGTATGAACAGGCGGGATAGCTATTATTTCGATCGTAACAATACCGCACATTGTGACCTCGTAGCAAAAAGAAGATGATAAAAACGATAATTTGAATTAAAAACGTAACATAAATAGGGGTTGCTTTGTAGCTCAGTGGGCGGGATTGGTCGCGAGATGATTTGCTTTCGTTAAATGGTAAGGTAGTAGTAAATTGTTGCAAAATCGCCAATAACAATCGATAAATCAGTCAAAATCGGGTGGGCGCCAAAAAAGGACACGACCTTATATAGCTTCAGCCCTTGTTCACTGAAAGCCAGTCCAAAGGTGGTACTTTTCTGTTGACTTACCTTACTCTTAAAAGTTCATAAATTTATTTTATTTTAGCGAAAATAACATCGCATCGTTTAATTTCACAGCTTACTAGTCTAGTTAAAGTTTAATATATGGTTCGGTTTAATTTTACTCAGCATTATAAAACCCGAGAAGGTTAACTACAAAATGTGTATAAATAAAATTGCTCGACATCAACACCCCCTCCCTTCTGCCGCATGAAGTTAAAGAATTGAGAAAGCACGTCCACAAAAAGATAAATCACAAATAATTTCAATAGTCTTGGGAAGAGATTGACAATTTTCTGCTTATGAACAGTTACTGCGCCACCTAGTAGTCATTTCAGAAATTCGAAATGTAATTTTGGCATTAAACATCGCGTATTTTCACTAAAATAATATAATGTATTATTTGAAAACTTTTTCATTACAGGTTTCGAAAATCAATGGTATTTGTTTTATTGATATTTCCGGTTAAAGAAAATATAGAAATTTACGGTTTGAGCTAGCTTTTTGGAAATTTCATCGTCTATCGAACCATATGTAAATGAAAATATAGTGTCCTATTTAAATTTTCATGATAATTCCCAATAATTGTCGTAACGTCACATAGCGCCCCCTAGATGA
The DNA here is from genome assembly GCA_030710515.1 of Abscondita cerata. Taxonomy (NCBI): domain Eukaryota; kingdom Metazoa; phylum Arthropoda; class Insecta; order Coleoptera; family Lampyridae; genus Abscondita; species Abscondita cerata. The sequence goes on from JALBCR010003182.1 coordinate 74,712, forward strand.
TACGAAAAGAGTGATTCAGACAAAGTTTTCTTTTGCAAATGATTTAGTAAGAAACCAACAAGACTTTACGCATTTAATATCGTTGCGTCAAACGGAATGGAATTACCTATTTGAAACATCTGAATGTGCAAATTTCTTAGAAAAATCCCGTCTTCTGATTGGCTATAAGAAGTGCGCCACATAGCGGCCATTTTTTGCACTTTTTTTTGAGAAACTGCAGGAAAATAATTCCCAGCAGTAATTTCCAGCAGTTTCTCTTGGTCTATTTACTCATTTTCTGCAAGTTGTAGGATCAATGATTACCGAGATATGGCCGGCGTCAATTTTTAGTTGACCAACCTGTACTTAGATATAGATGATATACATTTGCTTTGAATGAAATTAAACTTCTGTAATTTTTAGAATATGCGAATTTATGGCTGAAATCAATAGTTTCGATCCATCTGAATACACCAGTGAGCTAATCAACAATACAATTGCAAAACTTTTTACATACACAACATTTGAAAACGAACAAGTTGTATGTGCAGCTTACAACGCGTTGGGAACGTTTCCTTTGGAAGAAGTAATGGCAGGATTAAATTTGATAATTGATAGCAAATTTAAAGGCAATCTCCCGAAAGGTAAACCAAATTGTTGGATCTACCTTTTGGAAAATAGTAAAACATCAGATTTGGATTACGTGGGAAATTTTTAATAAAGTACACATCGTTAGAAATAGCAAACTATCGAAAAGGTACGTACATCATACCTGAAGGAAGCAAGGAGCCTACGAATTATAATTATTTGTCTGAACGTAGCATTGTGAGGGCTTTGGGGAATTATTTAAAAAGAAAGGTGCCAATTTAATACATATCTTTAAAATGATGTAAATTTGATGTTTTAGATACAAGTGTGGAAAGATAGTTGCAAATTCGTGTACTTACAATGTTTACGCGTCCTCAGCCAAGAGTATAGTAAAATGTTACCTCCTTTCGATTGGTGTTTTTTACAAGAATTAATTCACGATCGCGAAGGGCATTTGTATTGTGTTGTTATTGCATCCCATCAAGTTCAACTTTCGGGTACTGCTAGGAGGTTGATGGAGAACTACGCTGAAGCTTTGATTGACGTTGACAATAAGGTAATAGGCGGGCCTCGTGTCAATTGGACGCGGCAACTTTTGGACGCGCGACTGTATCGCTGGAAAGTCACCGATTTTACATAAAAACTACTGGATGTGTTCAAAATGTCGCTGATTTTTGAGTTCATTACATTTCATTTTGGTTGGCACTTTTTCTTCTCATGGGGTGTGATTATTAACTAGTATTTTGTTAAACATGTTTTTCTAAGTGCGTACTTTTTTTGAATTTTTCTAATGCATGCTTTTTTAGTTAAGTTTGTTTTGATGGCAATGATTCAGAGAAACTTTTCCTCGATATACGCGGACCTTTGATATTGCCCTTAAAAAGTAGATTTATGCAAAATCAGTTTTGACAATTCTTTTAGGTTTCTCAGTGGCTACAATTTAAAAATATTTTCAATTATACAAGGTGTCCCACTTTCATGGATCACTTGTGAACTTTGACATTTTAAATGGAAACCATATATTTTCGATGAACAAAAGTTCATCTTATGAATTCACAAAGTCTGTCTGTCTGTCTGGATGTCCGTAGCTTTTTCCTGTTGACATTTTGAAAATTTTCTTTCGGATTCCTATAGAACATCAAAATCTAAGACATTTTTGCTTCGATCATTTTTTGTCTATCTCATCGGCAAAGTGGTCAAATCGGCTCCCGAAAAAATTTTAAAAAAATTGTATGTAGAATTAACTTTTCTACAACTTTGCTATTGATGCCTGTCGTGAAATTCGTTTTTTTAATAAAAAATACACGTTTATACAAACTTAACCTTATTTTGGACCACGAATGAGAAAAAAATATAAAAATCGGTATGTTCTATTAGAAAAATTACCAATTTTCAAACACTATGATTTTTTTTGACAATTTTGCACAAATACTGTTCAAACGGACCTAGCTTAACATAAAAAAATACACAAGCCAAGTAAAAAATGTTTTTGAATAGTTGATGATAATTCAAATTAGTTTTTGGTTTGCAAACGCCAATTTTAACATAAAACATTAAATAAGTTAAAAACGATTGAAGTGAGGTATGTGACATTGTACATAAAATATGCCTAGAATTAGACGTAGAATCTAAAAATGTAGTAATATATAGGGCGTTCCATTTAAAATAAGCAAGTTGATATATACTTCCGGCAAAACCGGAAGTTCTGCCAAATATTTTGGTTGAATGACCCGCATTGACTTTGGTATGTTCACTAATTTTCAGAATTTTCCTATGTGGCGTTTTTCCATAAACCATCGTGGCAGTTCCCGGTGAACCACCCTGTATACACTATAGTTTTTCACGTAGAGTCAGAATAAAAAATATATTGCGGTAGTTTGAGATTGTTTAAAATAAAAAAATATTTAGCAATGAAGCTCTCAATTTAATAAAACAATACTAATAGTTTATAAATTAACGCATTTAGTCAATACAAACAAATATTTTACAAACGAAAAATACGAAAATTTAATTAAACTATTTGAATATGCAGCGTGCGCTTTTAAAAGAAAACTTAAATAAAAACTAATACAATTTTATATTTTATGGGAAAAAATACCTTATACGGTCGATGACTTCTTACCGTCAGCGCGTGATGATGTCATTATAGTTGGCCCTCGGTGATGTCGGTGGATGTGAACGGTTTCGGTGATTGAAATATTTCGATTTGTTGCTTTTTATTAAGTACACTTTTTATTTATATTATTTTCGATGTAAATTTATCGATCTAATGTATAACGGCCGAATACAATAAACTTTTATCGATCGACTTCGATTTAACTTTACATGATTATACCAAGAGATTATACTTCAAAATTCAAACGCCGTCTTACTTTTTCATGTTCACACTCCTAATTCTCATTGCCGACTCTTTCTTCATCGTCTCTTCCACCCCTCAAAATACTTGTGTTATTTTTACTCGTTCACTTTTCTTTGTTACAACACACAAATGTTTCTACCTTTGACATTTCAAAATCGTTTATCTATATAGAAAACTTTAACTTCACACTTTTATAAATAGTCGTTTACACTTAATTACAATTTTGCATTTGTGAATGGTACAAATAACAACTTAATCCACTTAATATTATTTTAATTAACTAAATGAAAGGATTTATTTATGTAATATAACTCAAATTCTTTTATTAAATTAAATGTAGATCTGTTTTCAGAAATCTTAAATCTTATCATGTTAATTCTATATTTGATTTAAATAGAAACATTTACTGTAAATGTCAATAATCAATACTTAATTCAAAATAAAAATACTTTTTATTATTTAAAATAATTCAGGTAGTGCAATGTATGTTTCCATTTAAAATTTCAAAGTTGACAGGTGGTCAATGAAAGTGAGAATTGAAAATGTTTTTAAATTATAACCACTTAGGAACCTAAGAGAATGGTCAAAACTGATTTTGAAAAAACCTACTTTTTAAAGGCAATATCAAAGGACCGACCGACAGGCTGGGAAATATGGTGCAGGGAAATGCCGCATCTATTGTTATTATTTTTTCTAGTTATTTTATTGTTTGTTATCTGCGGATAACGTTATTGGCTCACCATGTTATCACAATATTATTTTATTGTAGCTAGTTTCCATTATGAATCAAGTGTCCTATTCATCTAATCCAAATTGACCGCGTCCAGTTGACGTAAAACCCAATGGAATATCCGAAGTTTGATTAGTAACCGCAAAAATTTTATTTTAAAGGATGAAGATCTAATAACGATATTTCGCCAATTGAAGTCTCTATGTAATAGCATACAACCAATGACCTTGCGCCCACTTGTGGAAAATTCAATGGAATACGCCTTAAAAAATTACGAAGCACAAATCCAGAACAACGACAAATCGCTCTTAGGGAACTTGGTCGAAAATTTACGAGAAATATTTATCGACGAAACACTTCACGAAGCTAATAGAATGGCGTTTGCTCAAGTAATAGTTAATATCACACGGAAAATAAATTCGGACTCTTTGGTAAATCATTTTTTTATCACAGTTGCGTTTTCAGAAGTTGTTTTTAGGCATTTTCAGAGGTTCTTAAATGCGTGGTTAAGTTGCCCAAAAGATTTATTGATGAATTAAGTTCGCCAAAGCTTTGGAAGTCAACATCTTCAGATCAGTTAAAGTTATCAGTGAAAATTAGATGTGCAGTTGCTGAAGACACGAATTCGTTATCATGGATGAATGAATTTATAAATGAAACTTCATTCATGGCAACGTAATATGTTCTCTTGATTTCTCTCTCGATTTCAATTTAATACTTTTAGGGAGCAAGCTTTCGTACTTACAAGAATTGCGAATTTATTAAAATCTTATAGAAGTTCAGAGGGTTCGAGTACGTGGATGTTCGAGTACTTAAACCATGTACAATCCACCATCGCCAACGAAAATATGATGAACTATAATCTTAAGTTCTTATGCGACGTTTTTATTGTAGCCATAATGGTTCTGTCCGGTCACGACGTGTTTCTTCAATCGATAGATGATTTAATACAGCTGTCTGGTGATCATGTGCTCATGTTTCCTCACAGTGTAATTAAATTAATGAAGGTCCAACACTGGAATGAAAATGTAGTACAAGTAAGACTCTACACTATTTCAGAGATATATTTTTTTCAGCTCGTGTACCACATCCCAAGGATCGGGCATTCTTATTAGCTTAGGGAATACACTATCTCAAAGTCACTGATTGAAAATGGCGTTTTCAGATTGCTGAATGGTTGTGTCACATGTCTACCTACCCAGAAACCCCACTACGTTACAGAAAAATATTCTATCAAGCCCTAGTTGCAGTACGTAACGAAAATGCGCTTCCAAGTTTCTTCAAAATGGATGAAATATGTATCGTATACTTTACCATCGAGTTGATGAACATTTTATTGTGTTCTGTTAACATTTTAATACATTTATAATTACACACATTTTATGATAAGCAATAAATGTTTGAAATAAAATGAGGAATCAAAAATTCCAAGTTTTATTTTTAATAATTTATTATAAATATGACCAATTAACATATATTTTGAAACTTAAAAAAATCGAAGCGTTATAAAATAAAAGAACAATTACGTATTATCTATGAGTTGATATTACCTAAACGGATGTTTCGTTGTCTGATAGATGGGTGGACAGTGACAATGATGTGGGTCTAGAGTCGATTCGTTCAGGCACACTCAATATCTCATCTTCGACTGGTTTTAAACGCGAGGAATCTAAATTTCTTCCCTTTTCTTGATTGTGGGGCTTTAATTTGTGCGGTGTGCGATTGGGTGACGATTTACGACTTCCATTAAACGTCTTTAACAATTTTGTTCTGGAAATTTGTTTGAATGTTCAAGTGTTTCGCGAAATATTTCAGACTTACGCGTCTAATAACTTCAGAAGCAGCCTGTTGTAGGCCTGGTACTCGTCGTCGCCAAAATTGTTGGGGTCGTGGCGCGCATGATCGTAGAGGTCGCAAAATTGATGAATTATTCTTTGGCCGGTACCGTTTAAAGGTGCAGCTAATGCGGTTAATAAGAAAGCGCGCAGATTGTCGTTTGGGTATCTTGTTAAACAACCATCTTGGCGTGTTATTTCTGATTCTGCAATATGGTAACTCAATGAGTAATGAATCAATACATTGAGAGTTATGTACGAAAAGTGAAAACTTGAGTTCTTCTGTCCCTAAATTTTATTTAAAAGAGACAAACTTTCTTTCACAAATTTCGTTGCGAATCGATAGATGAAATAATAAAAAACAAAATGTTTTGGAAGCTTTCAGTATAAACAATTTTTTTTTCAAATTTTCAATTTGGACTGAATACAGGGTGTCCAGAAACTCTCCTGACAAACGAAGACCGGAGATTCCTCAGATAATTTTAAGACAATTTAACCCAATTCACCTAGTCCGAAAATGCTTCCTAAGGGCTAGAGCTCTTTGAAGATGGCGCCTTGTAAATAGTTTTTTTAAATACCTCCAGAACGCTTCTACTAAGAAAAGCAAAACTGGTATGCTTGTTTAGCCTTCAGAGATGAATCGATTCCATCAATTGCGAATTCTAGTACCGGTCATAGGCGTCCGTTTTGGGTAGGTCAACGGTTATTTTAACGCATAACTTATTTGTCTTTAACTTTTAAGCATTTGTGACACTAAATTATTAAATTTGTAGGTACTCTAGTACTAAAAGGTACTCTTACTTTAAGTCATTAGGATACACCGTTTTCTAGAAAAATGGATTTCAAAATTTTTTGTTTTTTCGTCATTAAAGTTAAATTTATATTTTTTGCACTAGTTGGCTCTGAACTGCCAACAAAAGTAAAATCTACGTTTTTCATTGTCAAATTGTTGTCAGTGCGCGAAGTTTATCTTTTAATCTTTTACTTTGTGACATTCAAACACAACGATTTCAATTTTTTAAAAAATAGTTTTTACTAATGAGGAATACGCCGCTATGCATTTAGTTTATGGCGAAATGAGGTGTAACGCTCGAGCAGCGCAACGTAGATACGCTGAAAAATTTCCCAATCGTGAGCATCCCACTCACTCAACATTTACAGCTCTTCATCAACGAATAAGAGAAACATGTTCAGTGGTCCCAAAAAATAATGTAACAGCACCCTTATGAAGCATTTTCGGACTAGGTGAATTGGATTAAATTGTCTTAAAATTATCTGAGGAATCTCCGGTCTTCGTTTGTCAGGAGAGTTTCTGGACACCCTGTAGACATAGTATTAAGAACTGGGATGACTTTTTTTTTACTAAGAACTTAAATAATTATTAAAATTAGGTTTAAAATGCGCCATGAATGAAGATATATCGATGAACAATTTATTTTTTTTTCATAACTTGGGAGAACCGCATATATTAGAAATAGTAGGCAAGAACAACTTTCAAAATCGCCTAGATCGAAAGGTAACATTATTTTCCAAAAATCTCGATAGTAGTGGGTAGTGTATAGATTAGACAGATGTTTTTTTTTCTAAAGCACTTAATAACAACTTCTGAAAGTTATCAAACTAATTTTTCTCAAAACTTTCGATCCCAGTGTTAGTAGCAAGAAATATAAAGATATTGCGATTTTTTTTTTCATTAAAAGCTTATGAACCTCTTCAAACTCATGTTGTAGGTCAAAATGCTACTATTTTTTCAGATCTTTCGATAGTCATACATGGATAAATAGCAAACTCGGACGATGTGTTTTGATTAAAAAAAGTTAATTAATTATGAAAGTACGGTCTAAGGCACGCATGACGCTTCCTATTGAAATTTTTAATTTTAAAAATTGGAATGATATTTTTATTAAAAAATTAATTCTTGGTCTAATGTTCTTCAAACTTATGTTTTACATTAAAATGACACTGTTTTTTAACTTTCAATAGTAAAAATAGTATCAACAAATAGTAAACAACGAGGATGATGTTTTTGATTGAAAAACTTAATTAATTTTCAAAGTATGGTATCAGTCACGCCACGTGTGAAGATCTCCAAACTCCTGCTTTACAATCATTTTTTTTTCAAAATTGATAGCTCTGGAGAATATTAAACATAGTTGCTTAAATTCATTTTTTACATGCCTCTGTTTTTAAAACTTTCAATAATATTACATACATACATTAGACATACTAGCATCAAAACGAAGAACGCGGGAAGATGTTTTTTTGATTAAAAAAAGTTTAAAACTTAACTAATGCCTAAAGTTTGGTCTAAGACCATTCACGTATAACGATCTTTAAAAACATGTTTTACATCAAAAAGCAACTTTTTCAAAACTTTCGAGAGCAGTAGATATACATTGTCACAAAAATATAAAAAAAATTGAAATGATAGTTAAGAGTATTTTTTTCCTCCAATTGTTGAGTTTATGATTTAAAGTTGTTATCCTTCTAGGTGGAGGTAGAGTTAAAAATAACGGTTTAAAATTACATATATGGTCTATATGTAATTTTAAACCTCCACTTAAAAGGATAACAACTTTAAATCATAAATTGGAAAGATGTTTTTTGAAGACGATTTCCAAACGCACTTTTTATATCGTGGCAACTTTTTGTAGCAGCAAGGCGAAAGCTGCAGTTAAGGGAATAGATATCTAGCCGCATGTTTTCCATGAAAAGGCCTCTTTTTTCAAATTTTTGATACTAGTACATAAATTAGACAATAAAATGAAGACCGAGGATGAGGTTTTTTTACTTAAAAAGGCTTAATTGATTCACAAAATATCGTCTAAGACGCGTATGGTAATTTACATCGAAACAGTTTTTACTTTTCAGTAGCACGTAACAATGCACTGTTATAATTCAACAACCCCCCACAAGTCTATGTTTGCGCGATTATTTCCCATTTACCCCTTTTTTCAGGACAATTTCCCGGACTATAAGAAATTCATATGTTTAAAAAACGGGGTTTGTCAACACTTGTGTGTGGACTGCTTCCTATTCTTATTGGGGTATGTAATGGAAACGATTACAACTAAACAAAACTTATTAATTGCCAGGTGTAAAACATTTCTGAATTCATCCTAAAAAAACAAATTTTAGGAAGTGGCTTAAGTATTTCTGTTGAGCAAACAGACTAGCACGTTTTGAATTGATTGTTTTTTTCTATTGGTTTCTATGGTTTCGGACCAAACTGTACGAATTAATACAGTTTTTAATAAAAAACATGTTTCCAATTTTTGTTACTCTTTAATCTATGCAGTACTGTCGAAACATTTTCTTCAAAATCATCATCACCTAGATTAGCTCACTCAAACTTTTAATTATTTTTTTAAATTAAAAACATCATTTCAATTTTTGATATTTGTTGATCTGATCTTCACACTGTTTTCTAAATTTAAAAAAATCATTTCGATATTTCATCTCTTAAACCAAACATTAAAAGAATGATATTTATTCAAAAAACATCCCAATTTTTATATTTTTTGTTAGAACATCTGTTCCAACTCCATCAAATTTGGGCCATTTGACCGTCTAGAGTTTTAAAAAAAAGTTCAGCGCGCGCCTTAACCAAACTTTAAGTATTAAAAAATAGATTAAATTCATCCAATTGACAATTAATGATTGACAAATATTTCATTTTTATAGGATACTTCCTACTATGTCAAACCGATACAGTGCCATCAAAAGTTTGGAAAAAACTCCTTTTGATTGTAAAACGTAAAGATCTTCATCGCGATGCGCCTTAGAATTTGAAAATTACTAAAGATTTTTTAATCAAAAACCATCATACCCGTTGCTTGTTATTTGTTGCTACTATGTCTTATCTGTGTACTTACTTCTATTAAAGTTTTTAAAAAAAAAATGAATTTTTATATTTCTTGCTATTATGTCTTTAAGCATTAATTAAATTCTTTAACCAAATACCATTCCAAATTTTAATATCTCTTGGTATTTTATCTAATTCATGCACTGCCATTAGAAATTTTGAAAAACAAAAGCGTGAGTTCGAAGACCGTCATACGCGGCAGGACAGATCATAGTTTCAGAATTGATTAAAAATATTTTTTAATTAGAGATATAATCCCGCTGTTTCCTATTTGTTGTTATCGAAAGTTAAAAAAACGTCTTTTGACGTAAAAGATGAGTTTGAAGAGCGTCATAGGCAGCGCGTGTTACGTCTAACTAAAAGCAATAATTTTTTTAATGTAACGCTACCGCACTCAAATTGAGCATTTTTGCAGGCAACAATTTCGGTCCTCCATTTTTCAAAGTCGCGTTTCTCGGGAACAAAACTGCGAAGAAGTTCACACTCTAACTCTTGTGAATCTTGTTCACCCGCATAATATTTTTGGTCATGATCACCGACCTCGATATTTTTTCACATATCGGAGAAAAAGTACGTTCAATTGTTTCTTAATTCATAATTCACTATCCTCTCTAGGCATGTGTAGATAACGATCTCGAAACTTATATGTTTCTGGTTTTACAAGTTTGTTTAATCTTATCTTGGGTATCCTGCGGCCTGAGATCAATTACTAGGATTTTGTAGGTGGCGCCCGGTCTAGTAGTCGAAACCGCGACCACTTTGCGAGATTAGATTTAGAGACCTAATCCACGGCGACGTGTTTAGCTTGAGTATTCGAAATCACCTCGTTTGATTCGGGGCCGAAGCTTTGGGCAGAAACGGGCTGAATTCTCCCATTCTTAGTACGATTTTCGCTGTATCCTTCACATTTTCCTCGGTCGAAGTTCTTTAACTTTTCATTGAACGATTTCCTCGTCTTCAACATCAGAATCGGCGACGGTGGTTTCAAAATTTTCGTCTTCTTCTTCAGTCTATATGCAGCTGGAAGGCGCATTCAATTCCGAGTTTTTCGAACTCAATCGCTTTGTTGCTGCATTCTTCGAAAAAAAAACAGGGCAATCTGAGTGCGAATGGGCCGCGAGGGGATAACTTTCATCTAAGCGACGCCATAACTCGAAAAATGTCGGTCCAATTAATTCACGGGGTTGGACCAAAAATGTCGGGAGTCAAAAATTGAACTGCGTGGATTTCCAGCGAATCCATTTAGTTCTGAAAACCCACTTTCCAATTTATATCTCGAAAAATATCGGTTTTTCGGGTTTGGTTGAGAGGACTAAAATTGTAGCGCAAAACGATCACTTTGGATTACTTGTACGAGCACGGCATCGCGAGTTATGGTCGATCAAAGGAATTTGATGACATTTTCTCTGGACCATTCAGAATTTTTTTCCTACAATCTAATGGTGATGTTTCGCCCTATCGTGCGATGACTATTTTATTAAAAAACCGTGTTGATCAGGCACTTGATATGATGTATTATACATCAAAAAATAATTAATAAATTATATAAGATACAGAATGGGAATAAAAAACGATAAAACGAGAAATTAAGATAAGACATCAAAACATTCAAAGACAACAAAACCAAATAATTATCGTGTGAAATGTGTTTTACAAATTCAATTTAATTCAAATGTAGCAATCATGTGGCTTAACTATTTCTGTTAAGCAAACAGACTGTAGTACTAAAAATTGGAACATCCATAATGGTGATATTGTCAATCTGATGTATTTATTATTTCTAATAAAATCTGCAAGACTCAGTGCCCTACTTTATGAGTACATAAACAATATTATTAAACACTAATCAGTTATGTATTAAATCTAAAAATCTACACAAACCTAATAATTTCACGTCATCAACTGCTTTCAAACGATAATAATGAGCAGGTATTTGTTGACCAGGGTATACAATGTATCGTGAATCTGCACTGTGTAAAAGCTGAGGTTCACAAATAATACGTGGGAATTAAATCTATTCTTCTTTCTATTTCTCTACGTAGAAACTGGAACATACACCAATTATATTTATTACATCATGCAAATGAAAATTCTCACTTTTTTTGCATCGTGACCAATAGGAATATGAGGACCACGACGAGAACGTAGTGCAAATCGCATTATTTGTCTTTTACCAAAAATGAATAGAATTATAACAGTTAATACACCTAAACCTATAATTATAATAATGTTAACACCCGATAAATCTTCCGACATTGTCTGTGTGGGTATTTTCTGAAATTCAACCGACATTGGTTTTATTGGTTGAACGAACTATATATTTAAACTTTAACTGTGTAGTCTTCAATTTTTTATGGCAATTAACGTATCACATTTTTGACAGGTTACAGAGATATTAATTATGTAAGTAGTCATTTTGGCATCTTGATTTGAATAAGAAATAAATAAATAATTAAAATAAAGCACAATCTAAAAAGGAAAACATCTAAATTCTTTTCATTGCAGATTATTAAATTGCCTTGGTGTCAACTACATAAAGTATTATATAAATGACAATTAATTCTTGAAAATTACATTACATCTTTAGAACATTTTCAGGATTTGTTTTACTTTTATATTTATTTTTCTAAATTATTTTCGTGAATTAACTATAGGCAGAGGTTACAGCAGTGCCAACCAAAGAGGTGCCAACCTAAACAATATGGTGCAATTAATTTACAGCAAACTTCAATCCATCGATAAATTAACTTCAATCTGTGATAAGTTAACTAATGGAAGTGCTGATGTTACATAGTATGGCATTATAATTTATTATACAGAATTGAACATAAATAACAAGTGTTCAAATTAAAAACTGGGCTGGGAATTGAATTGATTCAATTGCTTTTACAGTGTAACAAAAAGTATAGCAGAATTACGCGTGGTGGTGACAGATATGAATGTTTTCTTATCGCGTTTACGACTGTTTGGTGTGGTATGCGACCAATCTAGGGGGCTCCGAGATCATTTTTGAGACATTGCTCGTTTACGGGAGCTCTCCTGTTATGCTTTGAACGAAAAGTCGTACATACATACATTTTAAAATTTTAAGATTATGGTACAGTTTTCTATTACAGGTATTATTCAATTTATAAATACAAATTTTATAACTTTTTAATTGATTTTTTACGATTAACTATTTCTGAAATAAGATCATCAGACGACGAGAGAAGTTCTGACAAAACTGATACTTTTTTAAGTCCATATTGACTGACAGATTACGGTGATTGAAATTCCGTATTTTACAAAATAATTCAATTGACTATATTCATTCTTTTATTTATAATTTTATCTCAGGATCTTGGCTTCGTAAATAAAGTACGTGGTTTTAAATTTTAAAACAAAATTTTAATACAACTAAAATAATAAAAGCAGCTTAAATAAAATATATTTCGGTAGGACTTCACCTTAGGTGCATGGATTTTGTTGAACAAAAGGGAATCGTCTCCTGAGCTCAACGATGTGCTTGATTTTTTCGGAAACGACTCTTTAAATGGTATGGGGGTTTGAATATCTAATGTTAAGTGTATGAGAAAAATTTCACTGTTGAACTCAAGAGACGATCCTCTTTCGATCGAGATATATAGTAACCCCAAAAAATCCATGCATCTAAGGTAAAGTTAAGCCTAGATTTTAGCTACAATGTTTTTTCTATATACAATTTTTTTTTACATGCTTTTTATATTTACTTTTCATTACTGCTTTATTTATTATTTACTTTGTGATGCCCTTTTGATATGAAACCGTCGTTTTAGAAGGTAAACGACAATTTTTACGCATTCATTGTTTTGTGCACCATCTTAACTTCACACCTTTTATTGCTCGTTGCTCAAAACATTTTAGCACGTACATTTTATATCTATTTATCCTCATAGTATACAATACACAAGTATATTCTAATACCATCTAATACACCTGGTTTTACATTGATACATTACTACCACCTTGCGATCATTGCAATATGTAAAGGCTATGTCTGGAGATTGATCTTTGCTGATCCACATTTCAATGTAGATTAACAGAGACACAGAGAGCAACCTCCGAGACCTCATTACTTCAGTAGGTGAACGTGTAAATCTATAATAGCGAGGAATACTAAAATTACCAGTCAAATATAAATTACGATCGGTGATCGCTCCAAAACACTCAGTCGAAAAGACTAATACATACTTTGAATTCTATCCTAAACCTTATATCAATTGACCTACTTTGTTGAAAAAGTTACCAAGTGTCAAAGACAATTCCAAGACCTACCCAACCTAGTTTTTTATTTAAACACCCATTAATTCGGGTGTTTTACTATAATATACCTTTCACAGTTCACAATACTTTACAAGTCTGCTTCAAAATTTGTAAAATTTTGAAATGTGTATTTTTTACTTAAAAACAACATAAAAGATGCAAAGTATGAAAAATATTAGGTTAGACGTCTTTTAGTGCTTGTTTGTTCCTCCATTTTCGCGCGGTAAATTATAAGTTTTTGTAACATACTTCTGTTCTCATAATTAAAGTCAGTATAACCCTCTATGTCACACAATATCACAAACTGAGCCATAAATCGTTTACACTGTCTGCTTAATTTTAACTAATCCATCACTAATATATCTGATTACTTTCCCATTTTAACTGAAATCTAGTGTCCTAGTAATAAGTATTCTTTAAGTCCACTCCAGTTATAGCATCAAACTTAAATTTCACTCTATCTAACCTTCTATCAATGAGTAATTTTATAAACGAACTCAGTCCCAACGAACTGGTTTTAACTTGACCAGTGTTTTTTTCACTTATACTCATCTCTTCTATGAGGATTAACAAAAGTTTTCTTAAAAACACTCAAGAGGAAGGTAACCGAAACACTTACAAAAACAAGATTTAAATACTCCATGACTAAACCTGAAGCGAACTTAGGAGAAATTTACTACATACACCTACGTTGAATTCAGAATAAAATTAAAACAAAAGAATGTTGATCAACAGTGTATTCACACCGTTGGTAACAGACTAGTTGCCCCATAATACTTGCCTAGTATAAGTTGAATTTTTGAAGTGGCATCAATTTTTAGATGGCTAAATACTAGCCCATTTAATAAATACTCAAGTTTTGCAAGTATCCTAATACCTACAGAATAAAATGTAAAATACATGTAAATGAATGTGGCCTAGTTCATCCCCTTGATAATCGTCTCTTACAGTAAAGAAACTATTAATTGTACAGCAAGGCTCTTTCACAGATTTATATTATTTCATTGTGAACCATCTATTAATAAATAAAATCTTTTGAAGTGTATCAGAATCAAATATCAAAAACGCAAACGAAAACGAGCAGAATAACGGTTTCACCACTAAACAATGAAACACACGTGATCGAAATATTAATTATAACATTCCGTACTTACTTTTCCTCGCCCCTAACGGTTGTTGTAACGGTAAATTAACAGTAATACCATCAGTATTAACAATATATTTTAAAACAAGCTATAACTAATGTATATAATTTGATATAAATACGGTTCTTTCAAGGTAATACATATTTATTGCCAACATTTATTTACACAACTAATATTTAAAACTAATACATAGAACTACCTCGAAATAAAAACTTTAGCGTTATACTTGAGCAAAATATTAACAAGTTCTGCAGAAATATGAAAGTACCTGGAAGTTTGTTGGCTTCTTTTTTCAAAATAAAATCGTGAACCAATATATACGTGGCTCCGAAGAGACTAATAAAGGCTAACATCAAACCTGTACATGTTGTCGATCTTGCAAACGCAACGTGGTGACATGTATGATGGTAATAACAATTATAAATTTCAAGGTATCTTGTGTTAATCGAATTGACGATAAAAAAAGCGATGGTTGATCCCAAACCAGGAAGAAGATACGCCAAATTATTCTTTATTACGTCGGTAGCACAAATTACATCAAGCATGAACCACCAACCCACGAAAAATAGTGCACCGCTAATTGCGGCCACATAATAATTTTTTTCTGATTCAGTTACACCGAAAACTGTTAATTCGCAAAACATTTCAGACAAACGTCAAAAATTACTTTAAATTTTATATGTCAAATGAAATAACAATACCTATGAGCTATGAAATCTTTTAGATTTTAATTGCATTAATTAACTGCATTAATTATTAAATTCTTTTTAAGGTTTTAATTTTGAGAAAATCTTACCCTTCTGACATATCTAAAAATTAAGTCAACCCCCAGAAATCATTTTAGGTATATTTTGCCCTCTGGCAAAAGTATTAGTGTCGATTTTGGTGATGGGAAGATTATATTTGATAAAAAATGATTTATTTAGTATGTATATACACTATTGTTTACTATCGATTGTGAGGTACTACCTTACTCTTGAGTTAGAAAGCTTATTTATACGTTCGTATTACGTGCATCGGCGAAATGTTATCCAGAGCAAGTTCATCGGTTCCCATGTTGCAAGACTGTTTGCGCAACCTAGATATACAAGCGTAATATTTAAAGTTAATAAACTTAAACTATTTCGACGTTGCTTAAATTTATGTTGTTATGTATGTGTTACCAGACGTCGTTTACCTTCTCAATTTTTTTTAAAAATATTTCTTTACTTTTTATGTGCTTAGTTTTTAATTTTTGTGGAGCGTTGGGTAAAAGGTGCGATCAGAATGGTGATAAACGAAAGGCCTTGTTCTGTGCGACCTCCTTCAAGAGCTCTTTGTTTCTCTTCTATAGCGTTAGCATACTGCAATAACTTTCATATCTAATATTTCTTGATCAATCTAAATACTTACTAGTGTGTAAACCTATACTGAAAAACTGTTTCAACTATACAGGGTGCGGCATTAGTATAAGGAAGCTCGATATATCCCTTATTACAAAAAATTTCAAAAAAATGTATTTATATAAATTTTCGGTATTACTAAGCTACATGTTTTAAAATTATTTACAGTGTGTTTCATTACTTGTAGGTAGGGCAAAGTTATGTTTTTTTTAAATGGAACACCCTGTTAAATACTATAACGAATGCAGTCACTGCAAAGCGTCGCTACAGAATGTTTAGTTCTTTTAGCTCCATTTAAATTTTACCTCCTTAATTATTTTACCAGCTTTGTCAGTCAATTATGATTTTGACAGTCAATTTGATAGTTAATTCTAACCAAACCACGTTTAAATTTTAAAATAAATATTGAACATAATTTTAGGAATTCTATAAAATGTCTCAGTTATTTGGGGTGAAAATTCCGACTCTGAAGTAGAATTAACAACTAATTCAGAATATGCAAAAAATTATAATGCGTGGAGACAAAAGAAGAGTTTCATAAATGTGGGTATATGGTTCAAGTTGAAAATTTTAATCAGATCTGTATTATTTCAGTAAGTATGAAATATAGAGATGATACCGAAGAGTCCAGTAGTTCTAAGCGAGGATGATGATGTACAAGTTAACGAGAAATTTGAACAAGATTTTTAAAACATTGTCATACTTAAAAACAAAGATCCACGAATATATAATAAAAATTTTGGTTGTTTTGATAATGTAGAAGACTCTGGGAAAGTTGAAATGAAAAAAAAGAAAGATGTACCAGTGTTTATTAAAGATTATGAGAGGCAGTTGTTGTTAGAAAAGAGCGGGGACATAAGTGATGATAATGAAGATGAACATAATCAGAATGAGTATGAATCTTATTTTAATTTACAGTATTTGCTTTTCCTTCGTATTTGTATCATACATGCATTACTTTCAAGCATTTTTTAGTCGAAATTTTGTTGTATGTGCATGATTTTAGACCTCCAACATACACTGAAGAACAAAGAATTTTAAAAGAAAATTTGAAAAACGCCTTAAAAAACATAGAAGAAAATGAAAGTGGCGATGAAAATTGGGGAGGAATCTTTAAAACGAGAGAGAAAACCTCGGAAGAAACCGCTAAAGAAGAGGACGGTTATAAACTGTGGCTTGCAGGGCAAAAGGAGCATTTGGACAGCCAAAATGACGAGAGCGAATTAAAACCTTTGAAAGATTATTGGGACGATCCAAAATTAGATGTGAAAGAAAAATTTCTGCGAGATTACATTCTTAAAAACAGGTAATTGATTTTAAATGCATCTTCGAATACAGAGTTTATTTCGTAGATTTATGGAATCTGAAAATAACGATTATATTCCTACTTATGATGAAATTGTTCATGATTCGGACGATCTTTCGGAAGACGAAAAAACTTTAGACACGCAAGATGAATTTGAACATAAGTATAATTTTAGATATGAAGAACCGGATCAAGATTTTGTAAGTTCATTGTTTAAGGTGATTGTATTTGTAGATTCAAATGATGTGCTTGTAGATTAAGCGATATCCGAGCACAATGGAACATTCGTTACGGCAAAAAGGTGACAAGAGAAAGATTAAGCGAACTGAAAGAAAAACTAGGAAGGAAGTAGAAAAAAAAAATAAAATGGAAGAGATTAAGCAGCTGAAAGCCTTGAAAAGACAAGAAATAGAAGAAAAAATTAAAAAATTGCAAGAAGTCACTGGGAATAATGATTTGGGTTTTGACGTGAGCTGATATTTTGTGTAATGAGTTTTATAATTCCTCGATTAGTTGAAGGATATTGATGATGATTTTAATCCGGAAGAACATGACCAGCGCATGCAAGAATTGTTCAATAACGAGTTTTACAGTGTACCAGACGGAGAAGCTAAACCGGAATTTCCAGAATTAGATGAGGAATTAGAAATAGGTATGTGTGTAGTGTTTTTTTTGTACAATCATTTTTTGTCTGATTTAGATAGATAGATATAATCTGTAGTGTGTAGCATGGAATCAGTACTGATTATTGTAGTCCTCCTTTCTGAACTTACAGCACCTCCAGTAGGTTAAGTTCCATGAGGAAACTCAGGACTGACCTTGCCAAGTTGGCTGTGTCCAGTCAGGAAGAGAATTTGTTACATGCAAAAAGAAGTTAACGACAATTATGAATTAAAAGCATGAACATAAATAGGGGTTGCTCCTTGGGAGGGGGTGGTTCACCAGATGATTTACCTTCGTGACATGATAAGGTCGACGTCAATGGTGGCAAAATCGTCAATAACGATCAATAAATTCGTCAAAGTCGAGAGGGTACCAAACAAGGTCACAACCTTAAATAGCTTACAGCCCTTGTTCACCAAAAGCCAGTCGAGGAGGGTACTTTCTAATTGAGTTACCTTAAGAAAGTACTATCACGAATCTGTAAGAGTTAACACAACACGCATAAAAACAAAATTCAAATATAAATTAAAAAGGCTCGTTACAAAGAAAAATTAGCAAGATTTATTGCATTTAATCAAACAAAAAAAAAAGTATCAGATAAACAAAGTATAGAGGTGGTTGACACTGGTAAAAAGAAATCTAATCGACCACGTGATCGGTAATATTCATTAATAAATCAACTTGTCTAAATAAATATTGGTAAAATCTGACCATTAATTTTAATCAATGAATTAAACGGAAAAACGCACCGCAAGTTAATAAAATGAACATAAATACGTAAACAGTTGATGATTTTACATCGAGAGTTTCAAAGTCCTTTTTAAATTCCGGTATTGTTAGTATATTTACTTAAATGAAAACATAAATACCTGGAGATCACGTCTTCGGTGAACCCAAACTTTAGCACAGATGAACCAGAGGTTGTTGTGTTATACGGACGACGACGAAATCTGAAGTACAGTACGGGAGACATTAGAACGAAGCCGAAAAGCCGTGTTGAAATAATTCTTTTTAATAGACGCCAAAAACTGGCATGTCAACATGATAAATTCTTTTTGATGAACGCTACACTAAGTAGGTATTTGTATTTGTGGTACGGGATTTTTAAAACTGCATTTACACGAAAAATGGGTACAAACTTAAATTCCCAGAAACTTCGAAGATTACATTTTTCGGTATAAAGAAATTCTGTTATCCGGACACTTGCGAAACTGGGAATAACACCCCTAATAACACTCTAACTTGTAAATTACTTAATTCCTGTTATCACTAAATTTAGTTAAAACGGCAAAGAGCCTTTCGTATGATGAGTACTGCACGTACCGCCACTAGAACTTTTAAACGATGAAATCTTCGAACTCCATTCAGGAAAATATAATGATACAGCAGAAATTTTGTCTCAAGGTGAAAACAACGAACTGACTGCATCTTGCAACTCTGCAAGATAAGAAAACCCCGTACACACTCAACTAAAAAAACTATTTTTCCGTGTGACGGAAATTTAACGCAAATTAATTTAAATATTCGTAATGAAGACTTATCGATTATTTTAAAGGGGAAAATTCGAACGAAGGTTACAAATTCTTAAGTGGTTTCTTCTCACTTTTAAGTAACCCTTGTGCTCTTTACTGGTGAAGTCACCTAGTGGAGTTTCGGATTACCTCAGTCTTGGTAACCCGACCCAGTGTTCTGAATGTTTCTTTCGTTCCTCAGCTCCGAGTACTTCACGTATTGTGTGCTTGCCATCCAGAATTTCTCAGGACTCAAGCTAGGGTGACCTTAATGATTGCTCCCAGTTTATTCAGTTTCTTTTTACAAGTTCTCACTATCCTTCAGCTATCGGACATAATATTAATATGTCTACCGACATACCCTAGATATTGAGTAAAGTCCTGTCGAAGTCATTGAGCCTCGGACTACTATTCATTTCTAGTCTTTTAAAGTGCAGTAGCGCATGAGTCTCTGCACTCTCTCGAGTCTCTTATTGGTGGTAAGACCGCACCATATGGTGACTACTACTGTTCCCTGGTGACATTGTTACTAATATTTACCAGGTTTCTT
Source organism: Abscondita cerata (assembly GCA_030710515.1). Taxonomy (NCBI): domain Eukaryota; kingdom Metazoa; phylum Arthropoda; class Insecta; order Coleoptera; family Lampyridae; genus Abscondita; species Abscondita cerata. Next base: position 94,906 of record JALBCR010003182.1, read on the forward strand.
CCAGTTCAGTTTCTTATCTAGTGTGATATCTAGGTATTTGACCGAGTTACTGAATTGCCCACCAACTTAAGCTCGTCGAGTGAAGATAGCCAGTGTAGTTTTACTGGGGTTAATTCCCAGGCGAAAGGACTTGCACCATCTCTCCGCCAATTCCAGTTCTCATACTTGCCATGTGCAAATACAACAATGTTGTCAGCATACCCCTGACACGAGATTTCTTTGCCAGATAAAAGGCAAGAAAGATCGTCCACAAGTAGACTTCATATCAGTGAATACTAGGGTGGGTAAGGGTTGGCATGTTTAGGTTTTAGTGGTTTTCCTAAACCTTGAAGTAAATGCTTTGCCGAGACGAACCAATCCACAATTGCACACGGTTTCGTCACCACACTGTACAGGTTTATACTGATCTTCTGGGACACCATACATAACACTTACATCACAATACAATATTTAAAATGTACCATTCGATTAAATAATTAAAATATCAGGGTCCACAATACTTCGCCTTGGAGACATCCTCTGGTGGTATTCACCACAACGGTGGTGTTTCCTAGTCTTGCTTCAGCTCTTCTGGTCTTCAGAAGTTCTGTCAACCACCTGACGATAAGGGGGTCAATCTGCTGTTCTGCTCTGTAGACTTTAGTGTTGGTGATATTTTTCTTCCCAGCCTTGGGTATATACCATAATGCCAGACTGCTCCTGAAAATCTTCATCAGGAAGGGAGTCGGTAATTTGACTTCTTTTTCAGATGGGCAGGGAAAATTCCATCCAGACCGGAGTCTTGTATGGACTTAGCGAGCGTATTGCCCATGAGAACGTAGCTGGGTTACAGGTGGTGTTAACCACCTTTCAATTCACTACGCCTGGAAGTCTCCCTGTCTGATTTAACGATTTCTTTAATTTATAATCTTTGTTTTAGAAAAATGGGATGATTGGCGTGGAAACGAGGATACTGCAGATGGAAATGGAACTGAACAGACTCATTGTGAAGATGAAAACTTCAATGTAGGTTGAATAATTTAACAAATCAAGACATAAAATTTCGATTTCAAGGGAGTGCTTTTGATACAACAATATATACAGTGTGTCTCAGTATCTAGTCGCCAATAGTGAGATGGTCCAAATATTTTCGAATTGGAATTTCATGCTTTGATATTAACTTTTGCTTGGTCTGAAATCTATTTTTAGTTTACTTTTGATCTTTTTAATTTTCAATTTGACATCGTACCCATTGGCAACTCCATTCTGGGACACACTGAATATTTCTGTTATAATTAAAATTTTTCGGGTGTTTATTTTTTTAGATGGACTGCGATTATGATTCGGAAAGTCACAAAAAAGAACTGATTAATAATTCGAAAAGGAAAAAGAAGCAGAGGCGAAGGAGTAAATTTGCGAAACTTGTTAGCGAACCGAAACCTCTCTTCAATCCAAATGATAAAACGTATGAACAGTACCTTGATGAATATTACAAGCTGGACTGTGAAGACATCAGTGCAGATATACCTTGCCGCTTTAAATATCGAGCGGTGATTCCGAATGATTTCGGCTTATCAGTTGAAGAAGTAAGTAGATTTTATTCTTCTCAATTTTATTGTTATATGCATGTGAGAATTTTTATAGATGTTTATGGGCTGTTTTAGTTCGTCCTGATTATGTGTTTATTTATTTCTATTATATGTTATGACATTTACTACAGCTTTTGTCTGACATTATTGTCGTGTGTGATAGTACTCTGTCATGTGATCGCTGTATCTTTACAGTACCAGTAGGATAGGTAGTACTGTTTCTGGATAATTTTTCCAGGAAATTTGAATTTCGGTTGTCCTCGTTTGCCGTCGGAGGTGTGTCTGCATGATCGGGGACGTTCGGAGACGATCGGGAATGATTTGGCCGTTCGTACAAGGAGTGAGGGCGCGGATATGAAGAAAATAAATAGAACTTTAAAAAAATTACCTATAAACATTATTTACATTACAAAATTTTTGCAATTATGTTACTTATTTTATATGTATAAATATTTAAGCGATGCTGCTTTTATCAACTGCTGACGACAAATGAGGCCACCTAATTCAAATAGTTTGAAACGGGACTACATATCTGTTATACCGCTGTTACTTAAATTACATAATACATGCACTTAGTATTGTGTTTGTAAGATTACGGACACTCTTGAGATGTCTTTAAGAAAAAGTTTACATTAAATTAAAAGAAAAGTGAAATGTTTATAAACATATTAGAAACTGTACTAACTAATCGTATAAGCAGGTTATGCTACATTCCACAGTACGCGGAAATGCTGCGTACGCAGTGGTTTACGTGGTATTTGTAAAGTCTCTGGAATGATCAATTTTTTTTGTTTTGTTTTTGGTAAGATTATTCTTATTTTCTTCTTTTGGCACAACTAGCCTATGGGGATTGTCCACCCTCATTTTCTTGAAAGTACTCACAATTGTTTTAGATATACGGAGATGTTGAACCACAGGTCTTACTGAACTTGGATCTTAACATCGCATCTTGTTTGAAATTCCGCGGTTTCTGAACTTCATTATCGCTCTGGTACGGATTAGATTTATAGAAGCATTGTTGAACGTCATCAATCGGTGACATAATTTTGTGTGGGAGTTTAGTGACAACCACGTATTCTTTGGGGATCGTTCGGCTGGAATACAACCTCTTGTGTCGTCGTATCGTACCTTTGTTTGATTGCAGCAATTTGAATTTCTTTCGTATAATCCCATTCTGTATGACTTCAGTCTCTTTCTGGTTTTGCTGACGTAAACTTCTCCTTCAGATCTACATCAAAATTGGAGGTCGCAGCATAATTTTATTTTACGACCAAGCATTAGCAGAAGGAGGTTTGACCCGTGATCGGCACATCATCAAAAATAAATATAAATACTGGTCTCAGTGTCTCTCATTTTCATTTTTTCCATTCATTGGTTCTTCTATACCAACTGATTCTGCTCGAAGAGATGTAATTCTGGTCTTACTGATCACAGTCAGCTGGCCTACGTTTTAAGGATTAAGGCAGATTCACATTTTGACAGTATCTACTTATTAGTGTTCTTTGTCTATGCAATTTTCGTTTTTTTATTTTTATTCTTGTGTATTAGTGAGTTTTTTATTTCAATAACCTTCAATTTAATGATTTCAACGTAACAATTATTTTTCATCTGACGTATTCATGATTTCTTTATTAAGCCTTGGTTCACCGAATCTGGTGATTATATAATTGAAAAATTGTTACATTGATATTAAACGACCTTTTCTTATCTTCTAACTAATAATAACTTACTACATTAATAAATATAGATAATCAATTCTAAATTAATTTCTATAAATGAAATCGTGCGTCAATTTCAATGGATTTTATCTCTTATTAATACGTTATGACTTGTGCGAGCGCACACCTACGAATACTCTCGATTCATTTTACGATTTCCATATACTCTGCATTCATATTGATTAGTCAACTGATGAATGTTAATGTAAATGCTGAGACCAATTATTGTTCATGGTTGTCTGCTCTTCAGGAGCTAATTCATTTTTGTGACTTAACGCATGCGTAGCATGCTGGCTTTGTACTCGTAAATTAATATTACATACTTGCAAATTATTACGATGTTTAAGTACCGGTTTCTATTTTGTTATTCAGTAGATAAGTAGTAGCGCAACTAAAAATAGATTGCATAAGTGAAGTAAATGTAAATTACCGTCATAAGATAATAATCAAGAGATAAAATTATATTAAAATTTTCAGTTACATCATGAATTTCTTCGGAATAGTTATTTTCGATAAGCCAATGATTTCGAAAAACTGGTCAAATGTCAAACTCTCTTTTTTCCAGAATAAAGTTTGATCATACGTGGGTATTTTAAAATTTTCAATTTCGTCTGTAGTTTGTTAATTTATTGTAATTGACAAGTTTTACCAGGAAATTCACTTAAGTATTTGAAGCTAAGTTAATGAGTTACTTTCAAAATGGAAGATTCTTCGAATGTCGCGTCTGCTCTTTTCCCGAGGTTTACAATGGATGGTTGTCAAGAGTAGTAGTAATTTTGATGAATTTCATTATTTGCGCGACTGTACTCGCTGCATTTTACAGAGAAACATTACACGGTATTGGTTGTATAGTGAAGGGAATGAGGCTTGCTATTTTGGAATCTGTAAAATTAAATTTTTTATCAGATGTGGTTGTTACATGCCAAAAGACCTTAACGAAATTTTTTTCATTAATTAAAATACCCTAGAAACGTTACACTATTTTACAAAATATGAAGAAATTTGACCCGCTTGAATAATTCTGTCAATACTTGTCGTCAAAATGGGTCGTCGTAATTCTTTTCTTTTTAATTAAATAAAAAACTGTACTAGAAACTTTCAGAAAAATCCTCCAAATTTAGGCGAAAAAGAGTCATAAATAAAATACCCTACGGAACGTTACACTATTTCACAGAATATGAAACTTTGACCCGTAAACTCGCGAAATTTAGGGTATCTACCTTAGCAAAACCTCATATCAGAAAAAACATTACTTCCGGTGCTAAACGAGCTCTCCGACTCGAGAGCAACGACTGACTATCACCATTGATTATAAAGCTAACACTCAACATGTATCCACAGAAAAGTTATCTCCCTTTTCGTAACATCTATACGTAGCGCTCGTAAAATTAATTTCACTCGAAATACCTGGAAAAAAAGAAACAGGAAAATATTAAGATGCAATACCTCGAACCGATTACTGCGTGGGAAACAACCTACATCAGCAAAAGCGTGGATAACAAACTGCATCAGCCAAAATAACAATAGCGCACTTCAGTTAAAAATTTAAAAAGGACAAAAGAGTCTACCCTAGTCCTTTTATCTTTTCATCAAGGCAGCCAACATACTTATGGGTATTTAGTAAAAATTTCCAACACAATGATTAAAAAGACTGTGTTAGGAAACTGATAAATAACGACAAGAGCAACAATAATAAATAAATAACACGAATAAAACGATCCAACCTAACATCAACAATCAACCATCAATCAACAATTTGTAATTGGTAACACTGCAGCAAACTGTAAGGATTTCTTGCACTAAATTTAGGAGCATTTCAATGTTTCTAAAAGCATGTTTCCTTACTGGTAAAGAAAGAGAGCATTAGGGTAGACTCTATTGTCCTTTTTAAATTTTTAACTGAAGTGCGCTATTCTATCATTTATAATCAATGATTCTATAAAGGCGAACAAATATTGAATAAGCGAAACAACTATGAAAAGACCGAAATAAAAATAACATTGTTAACCTCGAGTGGATTTCTAAAAAAAATACCCTAAGAAGCAAAAGAAATAATGTACGTGATTGAATTCAGATTTAAAAGAAAACACTAGTTTGTGAAAAACATGCACTTACTAAAATCAATAAATTTTCAAAAGAAGCTTAGTTACAGTCAAAACGGTAAACAGTAATTGAAGTAGAAGGTTTCAAAAAGGTAATCCCATTTTTTGATTCATCAAATGTATATAATTACTGATTTATCAACAATTGAAAAACAATAACAATTAAAAATTTATCATTACAGATAACCACTAAAACATAAGATAACCCGTGGTAAGTTCCAATGTTTCGAATTCTTGAATATGACTTCTGTCAAATAATTCGTTTATATTAACAATAAACTTTTCTGTTAACATTTATTAATTGAAGTTCAGCAGTATTGGCAAAGATGGCGCAACGAATGTGTAACTAATACCGATGCGATAGTTAATCTGCAGCGTTGCCACAATTGTATAATTTCGACTTATAAATCATAGAAGATAAACACAAATAACAAGTTTGAGTGCTCATGTTCATTCCCCATTTTCAAGATTTATTCGGGGGTTGATAATAAGTATGTAACTAATAGCTGATCGTATTTCGCATTTCCGCGTGTAAATGTGTAAAACACCTTATTGAAGACAGCGCCTTCTGTTAGAGAAATTACAAAATTACCGACACTGGTGAATGTCCCTGGCTTTTTTATAAAAATTTATTAATTTAGGAACTGTAATGCGATACTAACGCCATCCGTGGATGTTACGAGTTTGACATTTACTGATGCCCCACTTAAATTGAATTATAAGCGTCATTTATGGCCGATTGCACCGCTTAAAAACTTAGTTACAATTGTTAAAACCATAGCAACGATTGTGTTTAAGCGCTACTTAAGTTTAAGTTGTATTGGTGCAAACGGCCATTATAGAATAAACTAAATTATAATAAACTAAAACCCTTGTAAAATATGTTGATACCAAACGAAGGTAACATTTAGTACAACCTTATCATGTCAAAAATGAATACTTTTTAAAATAAATTTTGAAAATGCCAATAACCCATGTCTCCCAAGAAGGAATCGTTTTGGAGACGAATTTTTAATGTGATTCGATAATCACGAGACTTCCATTGTACAATAGCACCAATTATTAAACAGCATCTCTTGCAAGTTTCATTTTCTTTTATTTGTTCTACTACTTATAGAGTATCAATTAAACTTAGTATTTCTGTTTTTTATAGTAGCTGATATTTGATTCTAACCGATATCGGTTCGCTGATGATGATGCTATTGAAACACGTGTCCGAGTATAGTTTTTTGTGCAGTTTTTTGGTGTTTTCCCTTTTGTTACGAGAAAACGAAAGTTAGAATGTTCAAAGAAACCCCAGTCTCGTACTTTAACCTCAAGTCTCAAATTTGTGAACATCAACTTTTCATTGTCTATACCCCATTAAACTGGTCCAAAAGGAGAAGCTTTTAGTCGAATCTGTTTAACTTGGTACTAGTCAATATTTTCCTTTTGATCAACAGTTCGTCCAACTCAGATATGTTTAGATTATTGATATTATTCATAACTATGCTTTTCTGAACTTCAAGTTTTTCAGAACTGAAATCCGGTTTATGAGCATTTGTTCCGTAGTCCACATCTTCTTGCTGTACTATTTTTATTTAACACTTTTCTTACAACATATTTTAGTATTTCTTAAAAAATTACGTAGTGTTATTTTTTTTTAGTATCCACGACAATCTACAATTTTAATCATCAACATATTGTGGTGATTGCAAATTAATTGATCTATTAAACGTGAGACTCTATTAATTGTGTTTATAATGTTATCTTAGGATCTTGGCTTCTTAAATAAAATACGTAGTTTGTAACTTTAAAATAAAATTTTAATACAAATAAAATAATTTAACGTTCTATAAAAATATTTCCGCTACAATTTTTACTGTATACAAAATTTTCTTACAATATTATCACACTAAACTTATTTACATTCACTGATGACGTAACCTTTTGCGACTTTGAACGATGACCTCTATGACCTGGATGTTTCATTCAATGTTCTTTGTTGATAACTTTCTATTAATGTTTCATTTACTAATCACTTTGTAATGCATTTTATTTATTATTTACTATCTTAACTTCACATCTTTCATCGTTCGCTGCTCACTTTTACTTCGTTTTAGCACGTACACCTTATATCGATTTATCCTCATACTATACAATCCACAAGTTTATCCTAATACTATTCAATTTACGTGGTTACAAATTCATACATTGCGACGATCTTGCCAACACTGCAATGTCAAGCCAAATATGTTCTCAAATTATTGAAATTTGGCGTAAACACTTCGACAAGGACGTCTTTGATCTGTACTACCTTTTTCAAGAGCTTCTTGTTTCTCTTCCACGGAGTTCGCATCAATTTGCTTGAAGCGATTCTTCTTTCCCATAGTCGAAATTCCTCAAACAAAAGATTAATTTAGATCATCATCCCAAGCATTACCGACACGAGTCCGACCCGTGGATAATGATTTATTGGAACCGAATGTGCCTGAGGAATAACTTAACGAAGAAATGGACTTAATGGATACTTACCGCAGCTTTTTTAGCTTTTTTTAGCGAAGTCTCTGTAGGCGAAAGTCCTAAGAAAATCAAAAAGTGTAAATACCCCCAGATTGTACTAATGAAGTTTTCTGAGGAAAATATTGAAGGGCTGTGTTGGTGGTTCTAATTTTAGGAAATTGACAAGGATGAAGACTTGGATGGAGCAGAGAAGTTCCACTTTTTTGACCAGTTTATGAACCTGGGATCCAGCTTACACAAAGCCATTGTTAATTTGTTCTAGCTTCTGAAAATTATGCGGAAACAATGGCTTAAGGATAAATTTGGAGAAGAGATCTGATGGAGGTGTACATCTGGGAGTTACTCAAGATGGTAGTATCAAAAAACATTTTCAACATTTTTGATGCTTTGGAGCCATAAATACACTCCTTAAAATCATTTGGTGTGACCACTGGAAAATTTGTTGCTATGTTTCTCTCTATTGGGAAGTTAAGTTTGCCGACGGTGTTACTAAGAGTGCGACAAAGAAGTCCAATAACTGCAATTACAGGACAAGATAAAACTGTGCTGGATAAACTTCTACGTCAAGAGGCGAGGGCGAACAGATGATTCTTCTAGGTTCTGTGATGCCAAGCCCAAAGAAAAAAAACATGAATCACTAACTACAGTAGTCTTGCACTAAGGTCACGTACAGTGATATATTTTTTGCTGGAAGTTTCATCTCGATCATGAGTGTACAAAAGGAAAACATAAGAAAATTATAAACAAGAAACGCAAGAAAGAAAGGTCACAAATGTAATAAGCCCATATAATGAGTCATATGTGGAAATCGACATCTTTTAATTATCTGTCCTGATTTGCTTAATCATAAGATGAAGTCAGGCGCTGTTCGTCTTATTCACGATATGGGGAGTCAACAAACTTCCTCAGAACAGACACAATTCAGAGGACGAAAAAATTTGAAAAGGTAAATGATGAGTTGTGTATTTGGAAGTACCTATATTACACCACAAGTACAAGATTGGTTTCTCCAGTGTCATAATTTATGTTCGGTTACGGCGGAAGTGCTGGATGGAAATGATATTTAGAAATCTCTCGCGTGTAGCCGTGTGGCACTATCATTGAAAAGCGGTCTTTCTCAATTTGCGAGTAGTAGGATGACAACCGAGGAAAGGTTAAAGTCATTCACATAAATAATAAATACTCAAAACTGTATTACTCGATTCGTGGGAGAATGTGTTTGAGAACTGTTTACACAAGAGGGTGAATGAGGAAGTGACAAATTAGAATAGAGATGATATTTATTACCTTCCTCATCGTGCAGCTATAAACTAGATAGCCTTACTACCATATATGTCCAGTTTTTGGGATCAACACTTCTCCTTATTTCACTTAGAGTTGACATTCAAGTGACTCAGCAACTATCCAAGTTTATATATGTGAATAATTGTGTCATCACTGCTAAAACAGTGAGGAATTGGAACAATTCATCACAACAGCAAAAAAATGACAGCTGGGAAGTTTGTGGGAGAAGGAGGATCACATCATAAAGATGCCCGGTCTCAGATGAAACATGATGGATGATACTCTAATGTATCATTCCTGTGTTTGATATGGTGCATAAGTTGATTAAGCGCGGCGTGTTGCCATTTGCTTTAGATATTTTTTGCACCCATAATTCCTTAAATTGTTCAAAAAACATACATCGCCAGTTTAAAATGGAACGATGAGCTTGTAGGTGATCACAGAAAATATTTTTTGGGTTGGATATTTCGTGTGTTTTTTTGGAGAAAAATTCCATTTCAAAGAAGGGGTGTAACATTTTGTGCAAATAATGTTATTGCGGTCAAATAAACGTATTTGAGCGAGGAGTGTCAAAACGATAAGTAGTGGAAGTTTTACTTTTCGTAAATAATGAGGAAAAGTTTTTCTTTACATAAGTTATTGCGAAATTGAACTGTTTGTTTATAAAAAATTCACTTTGTATGTCAAACTTAGGAAAGTGTTCATTTTATTTAGTTTGAATTTTTTTATGAATTTTATATACATGTTGTCCAGAATTTTATGTCAAAGTAACAACAACTGTAAATATCAGTTGCTTTACATTTTCGTAAGAAGACTTGATCTTAGTGATTTGTATGAACATAAAATTTATTTGTTGTGGACAAGGACACACTGACTGACTGCCGTTACGTGTAACTTTTGTTTTGTCTTTTATTAATTCTCCCTATTACATTAAACGAATTTTGTTTGTGTATTAACTATCTCTACTTAAAGGCCCAAAAGTAATTTTGGGTTATTCGTCTTTTCTTCCTGCGTATTTTTCGTATTATTTTATCTGCCTTTCTTGTTTGCTAATGTGCACTATCTAAATATCTATATTTTCATGGAGTCAATATCTCAAAGAAGGGCAAAGCACGGACACCATTTTCGTATCATATCTGCTTAAAGTATTAAGTATGAATTTTTAAAAGTAAACGTGATTGCACGTACTACCTTTTTTAAATTATTTATCATTTGAAATTTAAATAATGTTTAATACACCTATCTGTAAGAAATTTGATCCAAATTCAAATCAATAAATGCCTAAAATATTTAGTTAATTTAATATTGATACACGTAGTCACTGTTTAAAATTTATTTTACGATTTTCATATATGAACCTTTTCTTTCTTCTTTATTATGTAATAAATGTTGTTGTCGCTTCGGCGGTACATATACTACTGGGTGTGTTTCTAAAATACTATCTCTATTGTTTGGCATTTAATAACATCAATTCAGGGATGAGTGCCGATCAAATTTACGGTAAAAATTTGACCGTTTGTTTTGTACCTCATCTCGGTAAGTCACAAAAAAATTTGAAGGCCCCTATCTGAGAAGCGAACGACCCTAACTTTAGAACCTTACTATTGAGTTGTGAAACGTATTTATACGTTCATATTACCTACGTCGGCGAAATGCTACCTACAGCAAGTTCACCGGTTCGCGTGTTGCAAGGCTGTTTTCCGATCTTGATATAAAGGCTTAGTATGCAAAGTTCATAAACTTAAGCTATTTCGACAATGCTTAAATTTATGTTATAATGTATTTATTATAACTATTTGTTATTACGAACAGGTGAAAATTGTTGTTTACGACATTAGGTAGCCTTGATTACCTAATAAACAGCATATTAAATAGAACTGCTATATATTCACCTATTAGTTTAAGCAATTTTTAGTTTAACAATATTTACAATGTAGAGTTTCATAATAATTTATACTGTGTTCAAGAAACCTCGGCAGAGATAAAATATCTCAATTTTTTCAGAAGGGAACCTTTTTTTTGACTTTATGCTTCCATCTTAAATCGTTTTCGAAATATTTCGCTTTTTTTCATAAATTTTGACAGAAGGACGAATTTGTAAGAAGTGGAAGCACAGCCTTATTTTTGAACGCAGAACAAGTCAACAAATGCCGTTGTTAAAACAAAAACGTCTTCCGGGATTGGACCTTGTCGAAATGGTAACCGTAGTAGCCAACGTTTTGCCACCTATCGTAAGGGGCTTCATCATGGCGAGAACCTTGAATCAAACAAACGAAAGTTTTGTTTGTTTCCGATAGGTGGCGAAACGTTGGCAACTACGGTTACCATTTCAATATAGTCCAATCCTAGAAGACGTTTTTGTTTTAACAATGACTCCGGCCGTGGAACCCTCAATTTTTATATGTCAGCGTTTCTTATAAAATTTGTTAACAACGAAATTCACTTCCAAAACGAAGTGAGATATGAGTATAATATACAGAGTGCTGCACTTCCTTTGAAATGTGTAATGGAAGTGCTATTTTAGAAAGATGGAGCACCTCCGATAAAGTACTATATCATTTTTATTTTTATTCACGATTCACGTGTAACAGGTTTCTTCCGAAGGAATTAATTAAAACATCAACGCAATGTCTATATATATATATGTATATTGTAAAAAATCATTAACCTTTAAGGTATTATATTTACATCATCTTCTCTTTGAGCGTAAAATAGAACGAAATTATTATTTCCGACAATATTCCGATTGCGCAAGAACGAAACCACATATTTAAGTACATAATGAATAAACACAATGATTGCAATAACCGTTAGTATAATAAACATCCAATAGAGGCTGTTAATTTTTTTAATTATACCGTCTATGTCAGAATAATAAGGTATATCTGTATTCGTATTGTTAGCAACGTCATTATTTGAAGAAATGGTGGTATCTTCGAAAACGCTGTCGTCATTAGAAATTATTTTCAGAAAATCGTCGAAAGATAAATTGTCGTAAGACTTCAATTGACCTCGAGAACAAGCAATACCATGAAGATTCGACACATCATAACGGCGAGATGGGTTATTAAATCCTTGTAGTTTATCGTTCAGCAATTGGTACATTTCCATTAATTGTTTACAAGTCCAAAAATTATCGTTTATTACTAATGTACGTAGTCTAAAGAGATGCTGAATTATTTCTTGCAGTTTTAAATTGCGTAGTTTAGTAGCACTCACATCTAACGATACCAAGCGCCCCAATGCAAGTAAATGTGATGGTTCCAAAAATTTTAAATCATTATTAGAAATGTTTAATGTATTTAAAACGATCAAACCCGAAAATGTGTTGGGCGACAAAGTCGATAATCTATTGTTTGATAAATCTAATCTTTCTAGTCTGGCTAAATATTTGAATAGTCCAAAGGGGATGTTTGTAATCGAGTTTTTGCTAAGCACCAATTGAGCTAAATTAGTTAAACCTTCAAAAGCGTCTTTGTTCAGGATTGATATTTTATTATTTTGCAGCGACAACATTTCAAGGTATCTAAGTTTGGAGAAAGTATAATCTTCGATAACTGAAATAGAATTTTGATCTATATATAACTCAACAATTCTGTTGGTTTCGTTACTAGTTTTAAACGTATTCGGAATAAGTTTCTCAATCAAATTGTTAGATAAATCCAGTACTTGATTTTTCCAATTTGCTTCCCAAAACGTCATTTTCTCAAAGGTATCTTCAGGTAGTTCTCTAATTCGATTGCCTGATAAATCAAGCTTATTTACTTTGAGTCCGACAAATGCAAAACGAATGCTTGACAAATGATTTAAAGATAAATCCAATTTTACTAATCGTGTACCTTCGAACACTTTCGATTCTAGTGAAGTAATTTGACAGTTTTGTAGATCAACTAGATCAATTACACTGAAATTATTAAACAGTTTCGGTTGAATGTAATCGATTTCGTTGTTGGCAAAAATAAAACTCCTGACACTATCTTTTTTGAATGTGTTAAATGCACCTTGATGGATTTTCCTAACGCGACTGTTACTCATATTAAATGTTTCACCACGGAAGTTGATAAGGACGGTTGTGTTATCAAGAACAGGGATGTTGCAATCTAAACATTCTAGAAAGCTAACTTCTTTCGCAAATTTTGGCAACAAATTTGTATTGTTAGTGCACGTTATTTTAATATTATAGGAATATGGACCGGTGGTATCCTGGCATGTATTCGCCGAAGTTGCGACACGTATAACACTACTAGCACATAATATTAATAGAGATTTATTCACATTTTGTACTATATGAGTTCTAAATAGAAACACGAACATGTGATTGTAAGTAGGATGAACTGCAACTAAAAATGATAATGCGGCTAATCAGTATGATTTTGATTTTTGAATTTTTGTGTGTCATAACCGTTTATACTGCTTATTATATCTCTGTAATTATTTATCTTATAGGGATTTTTATAAACCCAGCTATTATTTTAACATAGATTGTAGGATTTTTCAAAATACCTGTGAAGTACTAATTTTAAAATAAATAAATAAAAAGAGTTGCTAAGCTTCCTTCTAAAATTACCGAGCGTTTCGTCTGCCACCAATGTGGGCGAAGACAAGAAATATTCAAAGAGTTTAATCAATTCGAAGTTTTACGGTGTATCACTAAAAACAGGTAATCAACCTCTACCACCAAGCCTTCGCCATCATGATGCCTATTAAGATAATTTGACACAATCTAATACCTTATGAGCTATTATTAGGTGTTGGACGCGATCTAATAATAATGTTTACATCGCTGATTATACATAGTGGAAATGGAAGAACGGAAGAAAAAGAAACAATGTTAGGTGGAATAAAAAAAGAAGAGTTGGATGAAGCCTTACGAAAATTGAAGAGGTGAAAAGCGGGAGGCACGAATGAAACGCCGATAGAACAGTGGAAATACACACGAGTAAGAATGAGAGAAAGAATGAAAAGTAATGGAAAAGATATGCCAAGGTAAAGGGTTATAAGAAAATTGGAAAGTTTGTATTATCCCAATATACAGGGAGGAGATAAACAGGGAGTAAAAAGTATAGAGGAGTGAGCGTAACTATTATGGGGTACAAAATATACGGAGGGATAAGATCAAAATTGGAAAAAGAAGTTGAAGATAAAACAAACGTTTCGCGCAGAACTCAACATCGTTCTTATACTAACAAACATCTAAAAGAGTATTGAAAGTGCTCTAACAGCGTCCTAACTTAATAATGTTGATTGAAAAAGTGAGAAAAAAAGCTGATACTCTGTAGGGAGAAAATTCACTATGAAAGAAAATGAACCCATGTGAAAAGCAAAAAAAATGGTTTTTTGGAATTTTCCTAATCTCTCTCAATTTTTGTATCTATTTGTGAACTTCAATAAAAATATGTGCAATTAAAGTTGACTAAAAACTAAACACAATGAGACATGTCCCGTTTCAAAATAATTATTAGTTTTACAGAAGTATCCTTTCGGCGAATTTAAGAATATAGTAATCATTTGTTCATAAAAAAACAATTATATTGTGCAATTTTTAGTCACTTTTGTTGAAAAAAATGAGTTTTTGTTATTAACAAATTAAAAATATTAGGCAAGATTATGGAGCTAATGAAATAGAATAATGGGGAATCAATTCGTATTAAAAAAATGTAAATTAAAAAAGAAAGATGAAATTTGTTTATTTAGAAGCCGAGATATAAACAATTTACAGTGTTATTGTTTATTCGATAACTAAACAATATTGTGATTTAAAAAAAAATTGTACATTGTCTTTGATTATTAGCAATCAAGCTACAATAGTTTAAGAGGCTTAGGATTAGTAGTTTTTACAAAAAAAGCAGCAATAACTCTCGGCGGGTAGCGCAACGTGATTGGAGCTTCAGCTCTTAAGCGCGTCAGTGCACAGTATACTGAGAATCATTAAAATATCGTTTAATTCGCATTTTTCTTAATTACTTTATTAATTTAACAAAGTTGAATGTCATTTTATTAGTTAATTATTATATTTTTTATTACTTAATTATAATATTTATTGGAACTTATGCTTAATATGCTATTAAATATTATAGTAGATATTCGACGTTAATATATGTTTTAATGGACATGTACATGGAAATGTACAACTTAACCAAAACTTACATTTTAAATGTAAATTTTTTTGAACTCATTTTTCACAAAAAATTTACAGAATTTTAGTACGTGATTATTCATTGTAGAATTAAGTGAAAAAATCAAACTGATTATGTGGTCGCTGAGTGTTCATTACCCAACCTGTATCTGATTACATGTTGTTGCATTTGTGTGCTCATACAAATTAAATTGAAACAATTTGGCAGATACAAAATCTTAACCTTGGCGTCTTGCATTAATAAGTTACGAAATGTCCAATCAATGACTTAAAAATGCACCGAAAGTTAATATGAACGTAAGTGCAAAAACGCTTGTGAGAGTTTAAAGCCCTTTTTAGAATTTTGTGACTGTGAACTAGAGGCTACCTGAGATGAATCAGAATGTTGTGGCAGAACGGACGACGATGGAAACGAAAACGAGAAGATCAAAATATTTCTTTTTAAAACACGCCAAAAACGGACAACTCGGTACAATAAATTCTTTTGAATAGATTCTACTAAGTATGAATGTTAATTTTGTGGTACAGGAATTTTTTAAAACAGCAATATCGCTTGAAACTGAGTAAGAGTTCCCAGTAAGCTTCGAAAGGTTAAATATTTTATTGCCGTATGAAGAAATATGAATATGCGTTTTAACCACCCACGCCGACGCTGTGTTCAGGTGATAATTTTTAATATGTCATCATAAAAAGCTTGATTTACACTGCCGTATGAAACACAGGGGATGGAAATCAATGCTAAAACGCTAACCATCATCTGATTTTTATAAATGAAGTGGAGATCCATATCTCAAAGTATTGGTTTACTTAATTAATTAAAAATATAGAAAGAAGAAGAAGGCATATCAGTATTGGAATTGACAAATGCTTTTCTTTCTTTCTATATTACAATTAACATCATCTGATTGTTTGTCAAAGCATCAGTTGGATTTTTGTTGAGTGATGGTTTCCTCATAATCTTAGGTAACTGGGATCGAACTTAATGGATGATGAACGATGATGAATCCTTTGTTTCTTACCGCTTGTTGATTATTTCTGCATACAGGAATATTCCGTTGGTTTTATGATGCGTACCAAAATGGAGTTTAATGAATCTTCTACACGTTTTAAATAACAGAAAGATTTTGTATACTTCGTAGTTTTTCTATTCTAAAGTTTTGTGGTTTTAGGTCAAACAACCTTGGCGAAGGTGCCCAATGTGAACTTTCTTCAGTCCTCTTCCAGTTATTTCTATAGTTGATTTGGTTTCCTTCAGGAATTGCTAGTAGAAGTTTATTTATTGCTTGAGAAGGCTTTCTAGTTTTGAGTAATGTTATTAATTGTCTTTGCAGATTTGCTGCATTGATGTAGTGTTATCTTTATCGGAGAAAGAAGTAGATTTTGTAGAAGACTTGATCCAGTAAGCTTAGATTCGTTTTTGTGGTATTGCTATATTTTCAGATTGCTGATCAGCGAGGAATGTATTATTTTACATCTTCGTCTTCTGACAATGCTAGTTACAGTAGTAAATGGAGATGTTGATTTTACTTATTAATTTAATTCGATAAGATTCCAAAAGTTAAAATAAACAATATGTGATCAATTTTGTATCAGCACGTCTAAACTAACGTCGGAGGCGTGGAATTAATCGTTCTTCTCTTTACAGCTTTTATCGCTTCTTTGTAGGAGAATCGTCTCTCTGTATTAGGGGAGTTTGGCCTTACACTTTCACGCTGAGTAGATGGATTGGAAGTGGCTGCGATATATTTTTAACGGTTACCGAAGGTAACCGGGACCGACGGTTTCACGTACCCTCCGAAGTACGGTGGGAGCAGACCTTCTAAATTGGCTTAAGAAAATTTCTTACCGCTAGGCTATGCTCCCACAATCGTTCTTACTAGAACTTAAATCAAAATTAGCGTCACTTGTTTGACGAATAACGTTCAGAAAGTTGTATAGCGATGTTCGTATAAAAATTCCGTTTAGAAATATGTATAGAAATTCGCCTGAGAATTCGTCTAAAAGAAGAAGGAAAACGTTGGTATTGTACGAATTCGGCATGGTTTTAGAACTTCTCTTAATTGCAATTGCCTTTATTTTTATTTTATTTGGTGAATAATCGAATTATAAGTTTGTTTCTGAATTAATTACGAATTTCATCTGTTATCTTTTAAAATATAATTATATTGTTTCAACATACCCTGTCGTCTAAGCAGTGCACTCTATGTGGTTCAATTAACAATATAAACTGTATTATGGAGCTATCGAGATTATTTCCTTTTCAGCACATTGCTTATAACGTAGGAAATGGTTAGATTAAGGGATAATCTCTGAAGAAGATTGTCGTTAAAGAAAAGGTTTTGGAAAATTGGGCGTCAGATTGGTTCTGTTGTTTGTTTCGGAGCTATTTTTCGTGTTAACGTGTTTTTTGACCTTATGCGAGAAGATGAGAGTCAAACTGAAGGTGTCTTGTACTCGAAATGGTACACTCGCGAAGTTTGCTTTCTCTTTTTGGATATGAGCAGTAGGGTATCTCTCGAACGGCACATTTGAAGTTACATTTAAAAAATATGGATTTTACCCATTTTATTCGGGGTAAAAACAAACTAGTCAAACCACGCTTAATTATTTGTAACACAAACTAAATAAATTGTAAATAAAGCTAAATCTACGTTTTTTAAATGATCAGTTAATTTTTTTTAAATATGTAAATCGATGAATTGTGGAGATTTTGGCGATTCGGTTTAGTAGACCAAGCTACGGTGCGGTGTGTTTATTATGCTTTGGAGATACTAGCGCGTGAGTTACATGGAGTTA
The DNA here is from genome assembly GCA_030710515.1 of Abscondita cerata. Classification (NCBI taxonomy): domain Eukaryota; kingdom Metazoa; phylum Arthropoda; class Insecta; order Coleoptera; family Lampyridae; genus Abscondita; species Abscondita cerata. Next base: position 113,012 of record JALBCR010003182.1, read on the forward strand.
CTAAATTTAAAGTACTACACTTTATTTATATTATGATTCTGGTCTATTGGAACTTCTTTCTCTTCTTCCAGACGATTCGGTGGGAGCTGCAGCAAACATCCTCAGTTGCTTTATCGTAGAACTTTTTATTTATATACAAGGGCTATTTTTTTTCAAGGTTCGATTGGTCGCTAAAGAAAGCTTCGGGGAAAATCCAGTTGCCCCCGGAAGGCGTCGATTTGTCATTTTTAAGTAAGTAATCCCTACATGCTACGAAAAATAGGGTTTCCCGCCAAATGTGGTGTGTTCAGTCATTCGATTTCTACATGCTAAAGGAAGCAATGCAGATGAAATTCATAGACGAATGGGTAAAGTGTATGGAGACAGGTTCATCGGTGACAGTAATGTGCAAAAATGATGCTGGAATCACAGAGGCATGATAAAGGCGACCAGGGAAGGAAGCCACTGTCAACCGATGATTTTGTTCAGCGCGTGGATCAGACGATTCGCGGAAATCGTCGGTTGACGATTTTTATCTCTTTGTTCACGTGATACGCTGGCTAGGAGGGCAGACTACGCCACAGACAACAGAATTGGCTGAAAACATAGGAAAAACTTAATTGTTGTATCACACTGTTCCTTTTAAAATTTTCTTGAAAAAAAAACTATCAACCTACACATAATACGAATTTTGAACCTTCTACTTACCCTTTAGTAATCATTCGGAGAAATGATCTTGGAATTCAATTGCGAACCACAGTCGCATCGGGCTGTTTGTTATTTCTTGCCCTTTTCTCATTGGAGAAGAAACTGCAAACTTCTTTTTGACTGTATCTTCTGTTTAAAAAATACGCAGTAAGAGAAAACAAATAAAATAGACGATGAGTTTTTTTTATTTCTGTGCCAACTTCCAACAATACTTCAATAAATAACATAAATAGATATGCACTGCTTAACGCAATAACTCGACATTGTCCTGGTTTTGAGCGTACGCAAAAGAAAATTTGTCGGTTTTAATAATATTCTGACTACGTAAATACAAGAAAACACATTTAAATGCGGAATAAATAAACAAAACCATTCCAATAACCGTTAATATAATAAACATACAAGTAATGTTGCTAATGTTGCCAATTAGATCCTTAATCTCTGATAAAGAAAGTTCAGCTTCCTGATTAAGTCGCGAATCGTATACATCTTCGAACACATGATCTTGGGAAATTACACTTAAAAGTCATCGAAAGATAAATTATCATAGGACTCTAGTTCGACCCGAGAACATGCTATACCATGAAGATTGGGCACGTCGAAGTGACGAGTTGGGTAATCAAATCCTCCTGATTTACGATTCATTAACTTGTACATTTGCACTAGGTGTTTGCAGGTCCAAAAATTGTCGTTTAAAATCAATACTCGCAATCTAAAGTGATGCTCTATAATTGAGTCCAGTTTTAATTCGTGGAGGTTAGTGGAACTCACATCTAGTGAAGCTAATTTTCCTAACGGAAACAAGTACGATTCGTCGAATACTCTTAGATCATTGTGCGAAATATTCAGATTAGTTAAGCCTATCAACCCTGAAAATGTATTTGCCGTCAAAGTGGTCAGTCGATTGTTAGATATATCTAATGTCTGTAGATACCCAAGATCTGCGAATAATCCAATGGGAATGTCCGAAATCAAGTTTCTTCTTAGGTTTAAAGTATACAATCTCGTTAAACCTTTGAACGAATCTTTGTACACTACTGATATTTGATTGTCTTCTAGTGACAAAATGCTAAGATAATTTAGTTGTGAAAAGGTGTTATTTTCAATAGTCGATATAGAATTCATATTTAGGAATAAGTTTTTGATTGTATCATCTTTATTTGGCGATTTGAATGTATTTGGGATGAGCTTTTCTATTGAATTTCTTGACAAGTCGATTATTTGACTGGATTTTCTCCACCGTCTACCTTCCCAAAATGTCACTTTATCGAAGGTATCTTCAGAAAGTTCCTTTATTGCATTATTCGATAAATTTAGTTTGTTTACTTTTAATCCATCGAAAATAGAACGTATGTTTGATAAACGGTTTAATGATAAATCCAGTGTTGATAAACTTGTGTCTTCGAATACTTTCGTCTCTAGCGAAGATATTTTACAGTTCTGTAGATTAAGCAGGTCAATTCCATTAAATCGATTAAATGCTTTTGGTTCAATGTAGTCGATTTCGTTATTTTGAAATATAAAATTATTTGTGTTATTTAGGAATGTATTAAATGCGCCTCCTTTAATTTTTCGGATGTGACTGTTGCTCATATTGAATGTGTCACCGCGAAAGTTCATCAGGATTGTTGTATCATCAAGGATAGGTATGTTGCAATCCGCACATCTTAAAATGTTAACTGTTTTTTTAAACGCCGGCAATGATCTTGTATTATTCTCGCAGGTCACCGTAATGGAACTGTACAAATATGCACTACTAGTTTCTAAGCATGTATCAGATCTTGTCAGGTGTAACATAAACGCACTAACACAAAGATATAAAATCGGTTTGTTCAACATATTGCACTGTACTGTGTTGTAACTGAACTTCTCATATACTGTCTTGTTTTGTACTGATCATGGATTATAATTAATACTGATAAATTGACTAATCAGTTTTTTTTATTTATTTATTTTGGGATTTTACTCCTACCAACAAACCGTACCAAGTTACCGATGTCTGTAATTCTACTTATTACTCCATATAATAATTGTCTAGAAATTTCATACAAATATTTTGTAATATGATTTGAATTCTATTAACGAGTGCGTCAAATCATTCTTATCAATTATGAATGTAATTTTTGAGTGATCTTTGACATTGCATTCTTAATGGTCTCTTTCTTATCTTCACTAGTTGGAATTGAATATATCTTTGGGAGTACAAACTTTCACTGAAAGAGTGTAGTCAATACTTAGTCTGAGAATTTATTAAGTAAAAGAACGATGTGAAAATATAAATTTTTAACATTGGTCAAAAATATCTCTTTGAAACACAAGTAGAAAATGAATCCTATTTGTGGACAGAATAAATCCGCATTCAGAACATATATTAACGAAAACTATATGAACCAAACCTATCTTATCAACCCGAGGCTAACATACAGAGGAAATGAGGAAGTATCCGGAGTAACCAAACGACTACAAAAAGGCATGCGTGGCGATTAAAACTAAACATGTGCGAAGTAGCAATGAACTTCGAAGAACAGCTGTAGAGATAGCAGACTCTAGGAAAAGTGCAGGAATCTAGTCACAAAACAAAGAACTAAGAAACGGTAATTACTACCACCCACATCAAATTCATAACACGTACCTATTCTGTATATAAACCGACTTAGATTACGTACCGCGTGCGATATCGTTATGATACAAGAATGTATAACTTACGTTAACGATAACTTTGTCATACCACTGGGAAAGACATCCTTAAAAAAATTAACAAGCATTTTGCAATGGTTCCGTTGAGGAGCTATATGTTATACCTACATACCACCTAAGAGACACAATTATCAGAAAATGTTTGCGCCACACTGTTACAGTAAATCAGAAATAAAGTCAACGTACAAATAATTTTATTTATAAAACAGATACGTGGGAGTTAGATAATGGTCGTACACAACATTTACATTAAACTTATCCAGCGTTTGCTAAACCCGGCACGCTAGCTGTCGAAGATGGGGTAGATCAAGATCGTATAAAGATAAATAACTCTGAATAAAGGAATATAAATTCTAACAAATATCCGCAAAATGTTTGGATTAGTTCTAACGTACTCAAATGTCTACAATACCACAATATCAATTGCAAATAAGCAAGCAATTAAAGCAAAAGTAAGGTTAACCGCAATTATTCACAGAAGTTTCAACTCAAAAACCCGGTAGTTCCAGTGCGGCACCGGTTTCTATCTAGCGCTCAATCGGTTAATATAGAACCACATCGATAAATTGTACCATAACGAAAACGATTTGTTTAGAAATACACAGTGCCGGACCGGTTTAACCTAGTCTTGAAACCGGTGCCCCCTAGACGTCGACACCGTTTATGGAAGAATTTGTACCGAAGAGGTAATCAAACTGTTTAGCTGTTACGGGCATACGTAGATGCCCATAGCACAACACGAAACATTCTAGAACGATGCATTGGTAAATAACAAAATCATTAGTGGATTATTGAAAAAAAATAATTGGTAATTAAAATGCTTGTAGTGCTTTTAAATTTGAGATTTCGGTGCCTCTTAAAGAAAAGGATGCGATACACTCCACACAAATAATTACCGCGTGCTGCGTACTGCACAATATGTGCGTCCGTAGAAATGTGCCTTTGGACGAACCGTTGATTGTTGAAGACGACATTCCTCCCGATTCTAATGAAGACGACGCAAGAGATAATTAATATGTATTTTTATTAACTCTAAATAGTTTTAACTCAGAAGTACTATTAACAATAAATATTAGTACTTTCGTGCGTTCGGGCGTAATCATTCAGTAACGCCGTGGTGCATACAAGATTTTATTTTTCACTTTGTATTCTTAAAAACAAATTGGCATTTTTGGATGCACCGTTTACCTACGCAAATACCTATAATATCTGGTAGCCATGAAACAAAAACAAATTGTTTATTAATTGTCAAATTTGGCATTGAATTGCAATTATGAATTCCCTTCCAGAATGTGTATAAGAAAATGCTCAAAAAGCTACGGAAAGTTTGCTGCCCGTTAAATCGAAAGCAAAATATGAAAAAGAATACTGAAATTGTTTGTATGTATTACAAATTGTATTTTGTAAAATAAATTTCATTTTTTAATAAATCATCATTTAAGATCAAACAATTTTTGAGGGCGGAATGAATTTATTACGCCCTCTTATTACGACCTGGTTGTTATGGAAATGTGTATATACCTCATATCCTAGGGGTTATCATTCAATTATAGTAAAGTGAAAAATAAAATACTTAGGGCCAGTTGCTCCAAACTCGGTTAAATTCAATCGTAGATTAAAAACGTAGTAACGATTGTTTTTAACCTACGGTTAAATTTAACCAACTTTGATCCACTGGCCCTTAATCATTATTTTCTTTGTTTGTCATCACGTGGTTTATAAATCGCAAAAATTAGTTTGTAATTTCATTCATAGTTTCAGGCAGCTTTGCAAACCTTCTGTCGGCGCTTTTGAGAACATTTAATGTTCCTTGATGCCATGGTGGTATAACGTCTCGTTTTCGCTTACGTTTGTACAATATTTCGAGCTGTGGTGTTGTTGAGTCATTGTTTTTCTTTTCCTCGGTAGTACAGTCTCAGTTGCTTGGGTGTCGTGCTTATCTAGTGGTCTTGATAGAAGCGTTGGTTTAGTTGCAATGGGACAATGGTTGCTGGAAGATCTACTTCAACGTTATCATCTCCTGTTACATATTTCCAGCTCACTAAGGCGATTAAATTTTCCTTAACAGTGTTAGTGTTGCTGGTTCTCTACCAGTTCGTCATCTTTCTCTTTCAATTAAAGCGGCTTTAGAAGTTTATGGACTTCCCGTTGAAATATTTGTTTAAAAATTTGGAATATGGGATTGCTCTAAAAGTTCTATTTAATTAAAATATTTTAGCTCTTCTAGCACTTCCGGTTACACCGGAAGTGGCTACCAACTTTCTTATTTTAAATGGAATGATATATTTTTTTGTATATTTGGATTCTACGCTAAAATCTGAGTTACTTTCATGTAGCACAACCTATATGAAAAATCAATAGTTTTTGAGAAAAATTGGTTTTGTAGTATTGTTTTCAAACGCTTGTTAATGATTCAAAAAGAAAGTTATAGTAACAAAATTTGGGCTATACTTAGGAGGATTGTTAAATTTTTAAATGATGTGTAATTTGACATATCATTATTTACGGGGTGTTCAAATTGTTTGGCTAAATTTGACTAACTTCTACTGCCCAAAAGTCAATTTTTTTAAATGGAACACCCTGAACCCCATAAAAAAAATCCAGGGGTGTTAGGTCAGGTGATCTGGGAGGCCATAGAGATGGACCATTGCTTCCAAACCAACGATCTTCGAACATATGGGATAATTCTTGATAAACCTCATGGGTTGAATGGGCTGGAGCACCATCCATTTAGTACCAACATGAATTTAGAAAATTTAGGGGTAAATTTTCCAAAAAATTTGGAACCACTCTAAGCATTTCTAAATATTTGCGAGAATTTAAATTTTCGTCATACACTTCAAAACAAACACGATTATCCATAATTAAACAAGAAACATTAAAACTAAATGTGTCTTGAAAGATACCTTCGCGCACAATCCTAGGATTTTGTTCTGCCCAATAATGCCAATTTTTCCTATTAATGATTCTTTCTCTACTAAATTTTGACTTATCGGTCCAAATAATTTTTTTCCAAAAATTCGGGTCTTCCTGCGTTTTCAATAAAATGCTTTCACAAAATGCTACACGACGTATTTCGTCACCTGGGCGGAAAGCTTGTAGTTTTATAATAGAAAAAGCATGCATTTTACGTTGTGCCAAAATTCTCTGTATCGACGAGTAGGACAGTTCCAAATCTTCAGACGCAGCTCTGATCGATGCATGTGGATTTGCATTAAAATATGCCAATACATTTATTTCGTTGTCTTCATCACCGGTGACTACCTTGGGGCGTGTTCTAGTACATTGAATTCCAAATTGTTTAAAATTTGCTTCTATTCTCTTAAACGTAGTTTTATTTAGAGGTCGCAAGTGTGGATATCTCTCGTTAAACAAACGGCAAGTTCTTTCAATAATTTTGTAACATTCTCCATGAATAAAAAATAAATTTAGTATGTTTTCATTCGAATATTCTTGGGGGATTTCCATTTCGTGTATAATGTGTCACGTCGACGTTTACAAGTTTGATAAATAAGGCACATTGTTTTAATTTCCACAGGCCACTAGTCAGAAATTATTTAATAAAATAGAGAAATATTGTGTGTCGAATGTAAATACATCGATAGCAGGAAAATGGTAACAGATAGGTATAGGGAACCCTTATGAAGATTGAAAGACCACTTAATTCCCCATCACATAGAGCAACAAGATACAGGGTGTTCCATTTAAAAAAATTGACTTTTGGGCAGTTGAAGTTAGTGAAACATTTTGAACACCCTGTAAATAATGAGATGTCAAATTACACATCATTTAAAAACTTAACAGTCCTCCTAAGTATAGCCCAAATTTTGTTACTATAACTTTCTTTTTCAATCATTAACAAGCGTTTGAAAACAATACTACAAAACCAATTTTTCTCAAACAAAATGAGAATATCTCAAAAACTATTGATTTTTCATATAGGTTGTGCTACATGAAAGTAACTCAGATTATAGCTTAGAATCCAAATATACAAAAAAAATATATCATTCCATTTAAAATAAGAAAGTTGGTAGCCACTCCGGTGTAACCGGAAGTGCTAGAAAGAGCTGAAATATTTTAATTAAATAGAACTTTTCGAGCAATCCCCTATTCCAAATTTTTAAGCAAATATTTCAACGGGAAGTCCATAAACTTCTAATGAACGGGTTAGCTGAATTTCCCGGTATACGGGATATAATATAATTACTCGACTTCTTTTAATCTAGAGTCTGGCTTGGTCACAAGTTGATTACCTGATTTTTAATTGAATATTAATAATTACAGACTGAACTACTATAAATTTAACAATACAGAAGACAATCCAAAGAACTTATGAAAACACTAGCGTAAAATGCATTGTGACTAAACATGAACATAAATAAATCATTTTTTGTTAATCATCTGACAACTACGTTGAACTTTGACGTCCATTTGAGAAAACTATCTAGTATAAAGCTGATTTATTTCTGAATGGACTGAATGCATACCAAAACTTTCGAATGACATTATATAGTACAAAGCGCAAAATCGTCTCTATGTAGAAAAAAGTTTCTCTCTATCGCGTTACATAGTTCCGCTACTGTTATAGCAATATCATTATCATGGTAACGAACGTAAACTTTGTTTTCGGGTACTCACAAAAAACTTAATACTTTAAAAGGATTGTTAATCTAGCTTAAAGAAAAAAAATATATATAGGTAAGTGTTGGAAGTCGCATTTATTTTGTTACTGGGTTACAGATTTTGAAGTAATTGACTTTTGTATAAAAGATAAAAAATCTAAAACTTTTTAAGAGAAATGTTTTCACACAATTGATAATGATTCGAACCAGATCAATTCAAAGGAACAGGTAGTTTCTTCAAAAGGTTTAGACCGTGACATAAATTTGTGGCGACCGTGACAGGGCATTATTTAATTGATTTTGAACGAAAACATTGATTTTGTGTTTAGTATAATTGTGAAAAGTGACAGTACAATGACGTCTACGTTGAAATCTAAGAAGAAACACAGAAAAGTGCTTCGGGGTTGTTTAACATGGTTTTTGAACGAGTTAGACGATTTATTCAGTAGAATTCCTATCTCGCGTGAGGAAGAGGAGATTATCTGGGAGTGTCTAAAACAACAATATGAACAACTCTCCATGTCAAACGCAGACATCTACGATTTCTTTTTGGAAGATGGTGTAGATAAAGAAGTGTTCTTGATTGAAATGGAACAATGTGACATGTGCTCCAAGAAATGTGTTACAATTAAATTAAAAATCGAAAAGCTTTTGGAACAAGACTAGCATCAGTAAGCGTAGTAAGTAGAGCAACAGATCTCGAAATGCAAGGTAAGCGAAAATTTAAATTACCACCTATTCAAAGACATTCGAGATTGGTTATCTTTTTGGCCACAATTCAAGAAAATTCATATTGATAAAAGTATTGACAATTGTGACAAAATAAAATAAAATAACATTGTACATGCTACGTTGTGAGGAACTCGCGCACGGGAAATTTTCGAAAGTTTTCCCGTACTTGAAGAAAACTGTAGTAAAATTATAGATTTGGACGGGAGGATTTACAAATTGAGGTGTACGTTCGCGAATTGTTAAAGCTTGTGTTAAGTAATGCGATTTCTAAAGAAAAACTTGTTTTGTGTAAACTTTATGATTCGATTGAGACTCGATTACGAGCTTTAGATACCTTAGGTATTACATCGGACAAATAAGCGGCTCTCTTGTTTCCCCTAATAGAATTTTGCCTATCTGAAGATTTTCTACGTATTTGGCAGAGATCGAGTTGTTTTGATACTTTCGATTTTGACTCGTTCGCTTGATTCACCCGAATTGAGGGAACTGGTTGGGACTTGTCGGTTCTTGTGTTTATTAATTATCAAACTGGATTTGGCTACTTTGGCGAATTGCTATTCGAAGAGTTGGAGTGGCGCTTCTGAATCTTGATATTCTAGATGCGGACTCACACGCTCGATGTTCTTTGCTAACTCGGGTTTGTCGATGCAGGAAGGGTGTTGTTCTCCTTCTATAATAAGTGGTTGTGATGAAACTAATTGGACAGTGACTGGTCGTACAGGTAGTTTTGTTTTACTGTAACATAATTACCGTAACAAGATGAAGCAATGTGTTGTGTCCGTAGGCGACTCTTCATTAGAAGTTAGGCTTAAAAATTTATTGAAATTTCTACGTGCAGAAGTCGAAAATGAGCGCGGATAGGAATTAGGGCCTAATAAGTCATTTACTGCGGCGGGTTTAGTTAATACTGACTATTAAGTGTATTTTTTGTTACGGTGTTTAATGAAAAATGTTTCAAGGCTCAAAAGTGTGTTGTCTGTAGAAGACATGATGTTAAGGCACTTACGGTAGAAACTCCCTTACAGCAAAGAGTACGTAATGTATTTCGAGATGTATGCGCAATAAGCAAAAAATGAGAGACTATTTAAGACAAAGATTTAGATTAGAGTATGTGGGACAGCTCAACCCCTTTATTGTAGAAAGTCTAGTAATAATATTAGAATAGGTAATGACTTTTCTAAACATGTTGATTGGCTCATCGCTTGAGGTATGCAGCTATTTGCCTAGTAATCCTCCAAAACTGTTTTTATCTACGGGCTGAATGGAACATATATTTTTTACAAACATCGAAATCAATCGTAGAGTTGTCTTTGGTGACTATCGTAAATGCTCTATTTACGTGAGTTTTAGTATTGTTTAAAATACCAATAATATGCTTGATCCCAAGTCCTGGACATCATCTATGCTTAATTTTGCCAGTTCGTCGGATCTTAAGGCCTCAGCAATGCCCATAATCTTTGCTACCTGAAACAGTTGACGTTTATTTTTTAATTGAAATCAGTTTTTTTTAAATTTATCTATGCCATTAAGAACTTTTCATCCGGAGCTACTGTGAAGATTTGATCAACTTACCCTTTAGTAAGGATGTTTGATTTTTTTGGCTGATATCCAACATTTTTACTTTCAAGAATTGCTACTAATCTCTCGAATACTTGCTGATGTCAACATTATTTTTGATTGCAATACTCGCTTTCAACATGGAATAATGTGACAAGAGAGTGGAAACCTTAAACTTCTTCACTTGTTCGGCAAAATATACTAATAACACATTCTCGCTATGAATTTCATCCACTTGTTTCATCAGGCACCGATCACAAAATTCCGTGAAGCACTTTTGGTCAATCTTCCGGGATTTTTCTGGCATTAAATCCACTACTATTTCTGCAGCAGCTTCTTCAATAGTTTTATAACACATTTTTGTAATACTGACTAAAGGAACTTGGGAAAACAACGTAGGAAATACGAACACAATTTTTCGACATTCACAAAAGATCAATAATGCTACTCTTATTTATTAATTATCATTGGTATAACAAGTTAATTTTTGTTTCCGATCAAACACAAGAATTTGTTTGTTGGTAAATTGGGAATGTGAATGTCGTTTTGACTATAACAGTTTTTCGAGATTTTCTTTAATAAAAATCGTCGGATCGTGCAAAAAATAGTATATACACCTCGAGAGTCAGTGTTTTTTTCCCTTAATGTGTTTTGTAACCCCATTTCGGGAAAAAATCATTCACTACTTTTTCGGTGTATATTCTACTATTTTTAAATATATTTATTTAATTGAGGTAAATATTAAGATGTTACAGAATAATTTTAAACAAATACTAGCTGCCCGCCGCGCTTCGCCACGGCAAATTAAAGAATTGTTAGCAGTACATTTCGACTTCCTCAGAAACATGCACACCACTGTGCGACGAAAAACCGCTAAAAAGTGGTAAATTTCGCGTTTGTGATATCCATACAACGCTTTCAGGAGACTCGTCAGTTTCTCCCGTCAGTAACGTTGGCGTGGCTTGGGTAGGAAGCGCTCCCATTGGCCAGGGCTGGCGGGTCGGCTGTTACTATGCGGATCGTGGGCCAAACACTGTTAGAATATTCTTTTCTATCTCATATGTTATTTACATTTGAATGATTATGATATCAGCTGGTGGGGATAACTAATCAATTATCACTTACACAGTTATCGATCGAGGTTGAAAATTAATAAATTATAATATTTATTAAACAATTGCACTTATCAGCATACAAAATAGGTAAAACATATTCTCAGACCTACCCAATATATATACAAAACTTCATTAAAATCGGTTGAGCCGTTTTGGAGGAGTTCGAGGACAAACACTGTGACAAGAGAATTTTATATGTGTATATATATATATATATATATGTATATTTAAACGCTCTCTTATTAGATATTTATCGTAAAATAAGTCTAAAATGTTTTTTAATGTTGCTTTGTTGTATATTTCCATGTGTTAAAAATACATGAATGTCGAAAATGCACTATTATATTTAATAGTGAATTAAGCCTAAGTTTCAATAAATATTATAATTAAGTAATAAAATCTCATTCAACTTTGTCAAATCAATAAATCAATTAACAAAATGCGAATTAAAAGGATATTTTAATGAGCCTCGCTAACTGTGTGTAACGAGCTGTGTCCTGAATCACGTTGGGATACCCGCCTAGAGCTATTGTAATTTTTTTTTGTAAAAACTACTAATCCTAAGCATCTAACTATTGTAACTTGATTGCTAATGTATCGAAGTCAAGGCAATGTCCAAATTTTTGTATTTTTTTAGTTACCGAATAAAACAATATGTAAATTGTTTATATCTCGTCTTCTAAATAAACAAATGACATCTTTTTTTTTATTTTACATTCTTTTAATACGAATCGATTCCTGTATTATTCTTCTTGTTGTGGTTGTATTAACTTTTATGTAAATTAAAATTTAAAAGACGTTATCATGTTTGATGTAACTTATTTATTACTTTTTATACAACTACTATCGTCTCCACGTTACAAACTTGACACTGGCACACTTGGTAAACATTACAAATTATAATTTAAACTAACACTTCGCTACATCTCTCCTTTTACTCTAAAACGTAATCTTTCAAATAATTAGGTTGTTTCTTGATACGTCTACTATTATTCAGTGAAACATTTTCTGAATAATCGTTTTTCGTTACAATGTTTTCTTCACCTATATCCTCTATATCTTGAAGAAAAACTCTTCTATTAAGGAAATAATCAGAACGCTTATCTGTTAAATAACAATCTTTGTTCTGTAAACTATTTTTGTAATTCGTATGGGAAGAGCAAACATTGATTTAATTTCAATTCTATTTCGACGCTTAATCTTATCATTACAATCATAAAAAATAACAGTTCTTGGCGTATGGCCGTACTCTATAAATTTTCCAGGTAACCATAAATTATCATAACTATTTCTATAGAAAAAGTTTTGACCTTTACTGAATTTAAGATCATTTTCTTTTGTATTTTTGTCAAAATATTTTTTATTCATTATATCTTTTTTAATTTGAACTTGATCAAAATTCTTTACAACTTTTGGTTTTAACAGGTTTCGGTGAATTGGTAGGATTGTTATTGTTTTTCTACTAAAAATAAGTTCTGCAGGAGAATACGATGAACTTAAAACTGACATGTTCCTATGCTCTAATAACAATAACTTTATATCTAAATTTTCTTCTTTACTACGCTTTCATAAATTTTAGCTATATTAACAGCCTTCTCTTGTATTATTCTTCTTGTTGTGGTTGTATTAACTTTATGTAAATTAAAAAATTAAATCACGTTACAAACCTGACACTGGCACACTTGGTAAACATTACAAATTATAATTTAAACTATCACTACGCTACAATTTCCACTTCTTCTATTTCATTTGCTCTATAATATTGCCTAATATTTTGAATTATTTATAACAAAAATTCTTTTTTGTCAACAAAAGTAATTGTTTTTTATGGAAATGATAAATAATTACTATATTCTTAAATTCACGGAAAGGACATTTCTGTAAAATAATTTCGTATCTATAACTATAAAGCTTCAAAGTTTAATTTTTAAAAATTATTGTAACAAAACTAATAACTATTTTGAAACAGGACATGGCTCATTTTGTTTAGTTTTGGTCAACTTTAATCGCACTTATTATTATTGAAGTTCACCAATAGATATAAAACTGAGAGACATTAGAAAATTTCGACGAAAAAAAATTTTTTTGCACTTTTACTATTATTAATAATTTAAAAAATTTTACAATTTATATTGTGTAGAAAATTTCTCGCTGAATAAAAAAGTCTTATGACTTTTTTCTCTAAAACTTACAGAAAAAAGATACAGAGAAATAAACAATAAAATCTGCGGTAAATTTTTAATAAATTGTTAATAACTTTTGAAGCGGCGCGGCGCCTACGTTTGGACAAAATTATTTTTCCTATTCTTACGTTATTATTCCGAAGCGATTTTGCAGCTAGGCGGAACAGTCTCTGAAAAAATGCCTGAACTAGTTACAGATTTGGAGTTGTAATTGACTTATATAAAAGATAAAAAATCTAGAATTGTTTAGAAATGTTTTCCTATTATTTTCCGACAATTACTAATGATTCGAACCAGGTCTATTCAATGAAACGGGTAGTTTCTTCAAAGGTTTAGACCGTGACAGTAAGCTTCCTCTAAAATTTGTTTATTCATAATTATACACTCTAATTGAGTCCTTCTAGGTGCAGGGTGGGATGCATGAAAACAACTCATTTGGTTGTACTTGCTGACGTTTCGCTCATCATTGTGTGTCGTGCTAGTTACGTTATCATCTATAGATGAATTTTAATTTTAAGTTGCCTACCAACTCAATCTTGTAGAGACAGCCTTGGTAAAGCTCACACAATGGTGGACGAAACGTCGACAAGTACAACTAACTGAGTTGTGTTGTGCATCCCACCCTACACCTAGAAGACTCAAATAAGTATAATAATCTTTAAAAAATTATATACCTATAAACACACTTTAAATTGTCGATGGGGCAATTAACAAAGAATTTGTAATTCCAATACAATATTATGAAATGTTTTGAATTTTGTTTAATGGCGATTGCCAGTGTAGTCTTTATTTGAACAGTAGATTTAGCCATGCGAAATTCATTTGTTTATGATAGAAACCATAAGCGACTTGTTTTTTTAAACGCACCACCATATTCGAGAATTTTCTCAAACCATTCGTCTAATAATACTATTTTACCATGCCAAACTTTATTAAAATCGCATACGCCGTTTTAAATTTGTAATAAACGATTTCTAAATTTTAACCTCAAAGCCGCATAGCGCTAAACTAAGCGACCTTGGACTAAGATAAGTTTACTTAAATCGGCTTATTTTGGTCTAAGGAATATGTGGTAGGCGTGTATACATACACCCTGTATATTGGATATAGATGGCCCACTCTATTCTTATTTTGGGAAAAAACAAAATAGTTTTTACTCCAGCCGCAACTGTCTCTGTATGCGCGAAATGGTACCGAATGGCGGGATTATTTTGTTTTGATTAAAATTGGCACAGATACTCCACAGTTGTTAAATATAAAATTTCTTATTTCTTAAAACGTACTTAAATAATTAAATTTTTAAAAGTACTTAAAATGTTTTTGACAGCATAGCATTGGAAGAAAGATGCCTCAACTATTGGTGAAAATTTTTTCTATAAAAATCGCTAACCCTGATAAGACATTTGGGGTTATGTGCTCTCGCAGCTACCAATCCTTCATCTTTACCTGTCGTTAATATATTACGACAAGTGTTGCAATTGTTATCTTTAAGAAGTTTCCTTGCCACAAATCCGGCTAAGTAGGAATGTAATTCAATTTTCATTATTAAGTGAAAGTCTGAAAATTTAAAATGTGTTTCTTCTAATAGAATAAAACCGTTCTCTGTTAGCAGAGCACAAACTTCTTTCTTTAGTGGATTCTGCAGAAATTATATCCCCAAAGTACTTAATGCCCCAACACTTTCATCTTGGTCGCAGTTACTACCAGGTGAGTGCGAAGAATAAAATTGATTTATTAATAATGTTTTTAAAAGAGGCTGCAAACGAAGTGCTAGTTGGATTTACGTTTCTGCCACCTTGCATGCGAATACATAAAAAAAAAGAATTGTAATCCTTATTGAGTTTTGGCCACAAGTACCTGAAGGCTTTGATACTGTGAGTTCAATTTTTCACCGCTTTCCCAATTTTTATAAAATTCATAGACTCTAACACTTTAATTCTTCACTCCGAAATTCAATGCGAGGAGACTCTCGCTTTACGGGGCAACGTAAACGTTTTTTTACACTATCAAACAATTTGTCCATAAATAAAAGAAAATCAGCAGTATCTGCAGGCGATGCAGATAGTTCTGTTCTTGAAAACAACATTTTCAGCTATGTGAGTGCATACATAGAAATTTATTCTTACCTGATTAAATAGATGTGGAAAAATGGCGCACGGTTGCAGAATCTTTTGCGAAAATAATTGAACAGAGTTCTTCACTTTCATTTTCTTCATTTTATCTTGGTAAACATGTTGATCTGTAAGTTTATTGCATAGCTGAAAATGAATGGTTCCACTGTCAAACTCATAAAAACGTATAACATCTTTCCAGAACGCAATTTGCTATTCAAATTTTACGTTCGAATTTAGTAAATTATTTCTGATTCTCTTCAACAATTGTATATTGCCTCGTTATTGACAAGGTATTCAAAATATCTGTTTTTGAATGTTGCTTCTAAGACAATGAAATGATAAAATTTCAACTTACCACTAGGAAACCGATGTTTTCTTATGTTTTATACCTTAATTTTCATAACACAACAAGTAAAAACTGGAGGCGTTTTAAATTAGGATTCGCTTGCACAAAAATGAAAATAAACTTATAGTTTCGAAAATTCAAATTCGATGACAGTTCCTTAAAACATGTCAAATCAGCAAGTTCGGGCAATTGAAGTCGGAAATCAACAAATACTTTCGAAACACATAAAGCAGCGCTTTTCGAGTGAAGTATGAACTAAATAATTTTCAGCTTCCCTTCAACAAAAAAATATCGTTAATCTCTAGAGTGCACATAGCAAATGGTACGTAAAATTTTTATATCTAAGACGTTGAAGGTTCTTTCATTTAAATAAACTTTATGTACCAAGGGTGCCTACGGCTCGTGCAACAATTTTCATGCTCGGGCTTAAAAGTACTTTACACCTGTGGTACAAACAATTTTTTTGCATTTCTTAGTAATACAAAGTCGAAACAGATTTACTTTTTAATTACATATTTTATTTTAATACATAAAAAAAAAGTTTAGAAAACAAGCAAATAAATTAGTACCTCCAAAATCACAACAAATTAATTAAAAAATTTAATCGTAAATTCTCGGATCAATTCGGTATTAACGATATATGCGGGCCTTAAAGTAAAAGCGGGCCTAAAAGTTGAAAATGCGGGCGCAAAATCGAGCGAAAAAGAGTCGTTTTACGCTCGCGGAAGGGGTGTAAAGTGAATCATTAAATATAGGAAATACAAAAATAACTATTTAAAACCATTGGCTTTGTTTACACCGTATATTTATTAGTCCGGGGTGGGGTAATAGTTTGATCCTGTTTACACCATCTCAACTTGATCTCATTTGTATTTAACCTCACTTTTAATTTTTAATTAAAATTTTTTAAAATTTTTTAATATTACCTTTTACATTAAATAAACTTAATCTCGGACTTCCACGACACCACATGTACAATCAACAATTGAAATTTAACCTTAGTTTTCTTTCCCGCTAACATTTAATTCGATCCTACGTGTTTATACCGTATACTATGATACGAAGATTCGAACGAAATTGGTTCCGCACTATGGATCAGAACCAACACCACCTATCAGACATACCGAACTAATTTAGTCCTTGTGTATTTACACCGAAAATATAAAACGTTTAGTTCAAATAAAGTTCATATATAGTCCTTAGTTCGAGTACTAAACTGTCGGTGTAAGCATAGCCATTATCACCGTTTATTACGAACTTTGTTTATAACGTATTAGTTTTTGAAGTCCCTTGTTGTTCGGCTTAAACTGTCGTTGCTTTTAGAATATAGTTGGTTTTTTCATATTATATATATATTTAATAACTAAATAAACAAATCAGCTAACATTTTATAATCTTGCAGTGTAAATAGGTAAACAAATGAAAATGTCTAGGATTTTACTTCACCGAGGTAGATATAGATCTACTATTTCTATGTTATACTTTACGAAATTGCACTACACATTTAATTATACAATGGATAAAAAAGATACTTCCAATAATGCATAAAATAATAAACATACTAATAATGTCGTTAATATTGCTCACTAAACTTTTTATATTCGGTTGTGAAATTTGTTGATCTTGTCTAACTTCATCATAATCAAAATTATCTTCATACTCTTCATCCGAAGAAATCACCTTCAAAAAATCCTCGAATAATAGATTGTCGTACGATTGTAATTTGACGTGAGAGCAAGCGATACCATGAACATTCGGGACTTCAAAATGACGGCTTGGGTTTTTTAACCCTGGCGTGTGCTCGTTTATCAACGAATACATTTGTCTCAAATCTTTACAATTCCAAAAATTATCATTTAACATCACAACTTCTAGTCTTTGATGATGATTCAGAATTGATTCTAGTGCCAAACGATGTAATTTCGTAGCACTCAAATCTAACACAACTAGTCGTCCCACAGGGAGTAAATATGTACTATCAATGATTTTTAAATCGTTGTAGGAAATATTCAATTTGGCTAAAGAAGTTAAACCAGAAAAACTATATGGTGATAAAGTCGTCAGTCTGTTTTCAGCAAAATCTAGTTTTTGTAAGTTCCCTAAATCTTCGAATAATCCAATGGGTATGTTCGAAATTAAATTTTTATTAATTATTAACTCGCGCAGACTTGTTAACCCTTTAAACGAGTCAACGTACATAATCGATATTTTATTCTCTTCAAGAGACAAAATTTGAAGATCGCTCAATTGCGAAAATGTATTACTTTCAATCACCTCAACGGAATTAACTCCTAGGTATAATCTTTTTATTGTGTATTCTTTACTTGAATATTTAAAAGTGTTCGGTTTAATTTTCTTTATAAAATTTCTCGATAAATCCAATTCTTGAAATTTCCACGTTCTTCCCTGCCAAAATCGTATTCTGTCGAAGGTGTCTTCAGGAAGTTCTTCAATCGCGTTTCTCGACAAATTTAATGTTGTTACCGACAGTCCCTCTAACATGTACGATATATTTGATAAAAAATTTGCGGATAAATCCAACGTTAATAATTTTATACCGTCAAAGACTCCAGCTTCTAGTGAAGATATTTTACAATTTTTTAAATTAATTTCTTGAACTCGAGTAAATGCGTTAAATATTTTTGGTGCTATGTAATCGATTTCGTTGTTTTCGAAAACGAAAGTTGTCGTACCATTAGTGAATGTGTTAAACGCCCCCTCTTTAATTTTTTGAATATGACTGTTGCTCATGTTAAATGTTTCGCCATTGAAGTTGATAAGAATTGTTGTATTATCAAGAATCGCGACGTTACAATCCAAACAAATTAGGTTACTAACCGTTTTGTTAAATCTTGGTATTTTTGTTGTATTGTTCGTGCAAATCACTTCAATCGAACTGTATTGGTAAGGGCCACTGACATTTTCACATGTTTGAGAGGTTGAGTAATTTAAAAGAAAAGAGATAGTAGCACATATCATTAGAAGAGTTCCGTTCCACATGTTGCACTAGACTGTCTCGAATTATCATTGCGTACTGACCTATGCTATAGTGATCTATGATTAATGCTTATACTAATCAGTACTGTTATTTCCGTTTTATTTTAGTGTCAAAACCGGAAGAAAAAGTTCTGTTAAAGATGCATCAAGTTGACTTCCAAATATGATAATGTTCGATTTTGGTTCTCCGGTTGAACTGATTTCGCAAATCATATTCAATGTTTACCGTGAAGAATTCCGTAAATTTCTTCGAAAAACATTAACTATTTTTTGAACATCAATTTTTCGCATTAGTAATTCGTAATCGATCTTTTTCGATCTTCTCAACTATTGCTAATGCACGATATTTCATTTTCTCTCACGCGTACTCTATCGACGCCCTTCCACTCATTGAAACGATTTTGGGTCGCGGGGAAAACCCCTGACAATAACAAATGCGAAATTGCATGCAACCGCCGTAGGCGAGCTAGGACAACATTGATTTTTTTCAAACTCGAAACGGTCTAAAAGCGACCAAACGGGAAATTTAGAATTAGGTTTCGATTCGAACATATTTTTGATTTTATGGCCGCCCTTCGTAGCGATAGTCATTTTACGCGAAAAAAAACCACGTTTGAGTCGGACGTCTTAGAGCATGACCGGCGTTTTTGCCCCAATAATACGGTGCAAATAGACTCAAACCTCAACATCTAAAGCAAAAGTTTCTTACGAACTCCAAATTGTTCTATACAGTCCACATATTGTTTGGTAAAAAGTTATACCATTTTAAGCGTCAGGTTTGGGTGAGGAAGAGGGGAAAAGTTGGTAAATTAGTATGCGGTTTAGCGTGAAAAGTGCCATGTATAAAAATAATTTACATTAAATTGCTAATAATGAACAATTACGTAATATGTATATTAGTCAAGCACTAGGTAGGTTTGAGCTTACAAAAGGTCAGGGAAAGTTTATATTTGGTATAGTTGTTGTTAAGTTAAATTTTTCGACCTTGAGATGTTACCAATCGCGACACCAAGAACACTCTTTTGTCAATATTTCGATTTCTGTGCGATTTAGATAAAAAATTGTTGTTATAAAAAATATAGAGTATTAAATTTGCTTTATTTTTTGTTACAACTTTTTTTCTCCGATTAATAGTTTTTGAGATATAACAAGATAAAGTAAAACATTCTCTTGAATCGGTTAAAATTTCAATCTTTTGTGACTTATTTCTTCAGCCTTTTTGATTTCATGGATGGACAAGGTTGATCAAAACCGATTTCTACCTGATAATCTTGTTCATTGTCGACCTCATCTTCTGAAACCTACCATCTTCCATAATCGAGTCGATAATCATTTCACGCTCTGTATTTTCATCTTTGAACACTTTATTTTTTCTTTATTAAAAAGGGCGGACGTGCTATCACAGCCGCTGAATGTATGGAGAAATAAAATATTTTCAGTTGTTGATTCCCCATATTGTTTTCTTGAACTCATTTTAAAATAAATATTTGTAAGGCCCCTTCTTGGCGCTGTTAGAACGATAAGATCGATATCTTCTGCGACGACAAAAACTGAATCATATCACGAGGACATAGTGATTGCTGTATTGATAATTAACGATTAGCTTCTTCTACAGTTTGTTTCACTACCAGTCTAGACTCATTTCACTTTTTCCGTAACATGGAGATTAGGTAAACGTTTTTTATTTGTTTCATTAGATAACCAATGATTTCCTGATCAGCATTAATGTTTTTTCACATACTGGATGTAACTAGTGCAAATCGATGCAAAAGATTGGTTTTGTTGTCATACGAAAATATCCTCCATCTACAACATCAACGTATCTACCCTTGGAATAAGAGGATGCAAAGAGAGACAGTCCGTCGGTTTTTTTCGGTTTTTTTTTTAGATCTTTCTTATCAAGGATAACCCGTGTACTTCGCATATGCACGTGCTGCTATATTGTTTCTATTGAAATTCCTGAACATTTCTCATCTTCCTTGCACACATTGTGCAAATACACCATCCTTAGTGCCCACATCTAAGAACATTATCAGTTATTCCTCGTCCACGTGTGAGACTTCCAAGATTTTTCATTGATCTCATTAACGTTTGTTCAATGGTCATATCTGACCGAATTCCAGACTAAAACTTATCAGAACGTCTGATAGTGAAAAACCCTCGTCGTGTAAAGGCTTCATACTCCAGTGAGTTCATTTTTCTTCTAAAGAAAGCATATCTTGCAGATATAAATGACAAGACTTTGCATAGTTAAACTGGACACTTGCATGGAAGTAGGGTAGCATTTTCTGTATGGTGTTTAAGTGCAGACCCATTCTTTTTGTCTCGATGAACTGTTTCATTAGATTGACTATACGGAAATATTCGATTTATAGTTTTGCCGTGGTTTCTCTATTTTCGAGTAGTATAAGTTCTTTTTTGAATTTTTTCAAACAGTTCATTTTCTTCTACCGCGAGAACTACGGATTCAATTGTTTCCAATATTATTTGTGCTAATGTAAGATGAGTTAAAATATGGGTTCTGACAGCTCGAGCATAGGCATGCCCTGTCAGCGACTTCTCTACAGAATTCTGTGCATAAATTATACTTAAAATATCTTTTAACCCACTACCAGCCATTATATATACAATACAACCCACGAATAAGTGGAGATGATCACAGGTAGTCACGATATCTCTTGCTTTTAGATATAGTGGCTGATCAAACGTCACGAAACATGTCTGTTGATTTAAGAATTTAGATTGCTGAGAAGCAGAATTAATTGTCAATTGCTCCATAAACCAATTCCAACCAGGTATTGATGGGACATCACTGGAGACAGGATGAATTGATTCTAACTCTGAAACTATAATAGCCTTTAAGCCTGCCGATTCCCTGTTTCTTTGAAAGATTTTCATCGGCACCGATCCATACTTTCCAAGAACTTCTGCTGACGGCATTCTAGCGAGGGATAATTTGGTCTGGTGGTAAGACATTTTTGGAGGTCACACAATGAATATCTCCCATGGGATGGAAATGTATTGAGGTATGGTGTTTGTATTGAAATTAACTAAGAAAAATGCCAACAGTTAACTGTAACGACATGTGTGCATTAAAGTGCATCAGCACACGTGTGTCGATAATTGGCTTTATCGAAAAAAACAAAGAGCAAATTAAATTATAATCCGGAACAATCATATATAGGTTTGTTCCGAGCCCATATTTTGGATCGCAACGTGATCGCCACAGAGTCGTTTAATAATAATTTCGTGCGCATGTGTCAACTTGGCACTGATTTTAGAACGCATTTTAGTAAGAAATGCTTGGAACGCATTTAGGATCGTTTTTGAGTAGTTGTCGGTAAAGCCAACTGTTTTGTTAAATCTATATTCATTTTTTGTAAAAACAACTAGAGATTGCAACACTAAACCTCGAAAGAAAAATATAACCTATATAGTAAGTCTTATGACAAATGGTTAGTGGATGTTCTGTGATCTGTGAACATAAAACATAAGAGCAGCCTACTGCGCAGGTCAATCCAAACGATTTCTTCTCTGGCCCATGTATCGAAATGATCGAAACGTGATCGCCCCACGCGCGATCTAATAATTGCTTGGAAAAGAAACAAAATCATACAATGAATGACAATACTTTCGGTTGGAACCCTTATTTCGCTCTGCGCACAATCGGGGCGATGCGGTGCATTGCAACTTGGGTGCTTGTAACAAACCTTATGTCTACTACTTTGTTTTCCTGTAATTGCGCAAGAAATAAAGAAGAAAAAGTTATTTATTTAAAGAAGGTATAAAGAAAATTAGTGAGAGTAAAATAATTTGAAAGTGAAATACGTTATCGGGACATCAATCATGAAACCCGTGTGTGATATTAAGTACAGCATTGTCAAGCAACTCCAGCCATCGGTTTTGAAGTAACCTAGAATTATTTAAGATGCATCGAGACAAAAGGAATCGCAGTTATAACTCACCTGAATACAAAAACGGCAAGAACAATAGGTCAGGATTTCACATTATTTAATCTATCGTAATCGCTATATTTTTAACATTTGCGTTGTTTGTGAGTGAACGACTGGGGGATTTACGAGGCTTGTCGCGTGAGTTTATCGAAATTTATCCATGCTTCTGGCAAGTAAAATGTAAAGACTATAGTAATAAACAAAAAAAAAGTGTTGCATATGAAAAGCTTTTAGAAAAACTGTGTGAATTGGACTCCGATGCAGGTAAAGGAAGTGTCATTAAGAAAATTAATTTATTCGTACATGTTTTCGAAAAGGAATACCGCAAAGTTATCGCATCAGAAAAGTCTGGAGCAGGCGCTACTGATTTTTATGTATCAACTCTTTGGTATTATGATCTTTTGTTATTTTTATCAGAGCAAGATGTACCTTGTTTACGATTAATTGCCCTTAAAGTTTTGGTGTCGCTTTAATTTGGCATCTAATCGGTTGAATGAAAGTGAACTGTGGACTGTATGAACTTTACTATTTTTTATTGAACTTAAAATGCACTGTAACATCTACATATGATGCATCTCGCCTCGTGAACATATCTTACACGAATGCTACTCTTCATTTTAGAACACACAATTCATCATGACGAATCAAATGGCGAATGAATACGATTAAAAATAAGCGCAATAACCCTTCATCATGAACATACCCCCGGCAAATTGAAAATTTGACTAAATTTACAATTTAAGAAAAAATAACTAAAGCTATGCAAACCATTATTACATAAAGAACTATTGTACAAAACAGTTTGTGAAATACAAACAAATCTTAATACTAGAACGCACATCATCTCCACATCATACGTCTATGGGCAACGGACATATTGTTGCGAAAGATCGTCGAATTGTACCATTAGGCGTTTTAATTGTGGCAACACGATTGACACCATCTGGACCGGAATGTACTTGAACCACTCTGCCTAGCTTCCATTGAAGGGAGGCAAATTGTTGTCCTTTATTAGTACTAAAGTATTCACTTCCAAAGCTGAGTGATGCGATTTCCATTTGTGTCTTTGCTGCATCTCTGATAAATATTCACGACTCCATCTCTTCCACAAATGTTGATGCATTTGCTGAATTCTTTGAAAATTAGACAATCTCGTCTCGGAAATTGAAGTTACGTCTGGATCGGGAGCTGCAACCAATTGTCTTCCAACCAGAAAGTGTGCTGGGGTTAAGGGTTGAAAGTCATTTGGATCGGATGAGATAGGACAAACAGGTCGTGAATTTAATGTAGCTTCCACCTGAGAAAGCAAAGTGCTAAGCTCTTCGTAGGTTAGCAAACAATTACCAATCACCCGTTTTAGGTGAAATTTACATGACTTGACACCCGCCTCCCATAATCCACCAAAGTGTGGGCTATAGGCCGGTATAAAATGCCAGGTAATTCCTTCACAAACTGCTGAATTAGAAATGGAATTACCTTGCTCTTGTAAGAATTTACCAAATTCTTGCAGGATTGAATTTGCACCAACGAAATTCTTTCCGTTGTCGGAATAGATGTGAAGTGGTTTACCCCTACGTGAGGTAAACCTTCGAAAAGAAAGTATGAAAGATTCTGCAGATAAATCTGTAACTGCTTCGATATGAAGTGCCCTGGTGGCCAAACAAATATATAAACATATATATGCTTTTGAAACTTTAGAACCTCGACCTTTCCTATCCTTAACTAGGATTGGCCCAGCGTAGTCAACACCAACATTACGAAAGGGAAAGGAAGGTTCCACTCGCGCAAGAGGAAGATTTCCCATAATAGGTTGCACAAACCTTGGTGAAGCTTTAAAACACTTCATACAGTTGTAAACTATTTGTTTAGTTAAGTTCCGGCCAGAAGTGATCCAAAATTTCTCCCTCAGAGACGATAATAATAATTGAGAACTAGCATGTAAAAGCCTTACATGCTCCCGTTGGACTAAAATTTTAGAAAGGTGATGTTTGCCCGATAAAGAATAGGATGCCTTTTGTTGTAAGAAAAAGGCGAGTTTTGAAGACGACCACCTACTCGATGAATTCCATCAGAATCCATAAAAGGAGTCAAACTCAACAGACGCGAATTGTTCTTTAACATTTTGTTTTCTTTGAGAAGTTTGATTTCATCAGGAAAAGATTCTGATTGTACGATTTTACTATCACCTTTAAAGAATTTTCCAACTCAATTGAAGTAAGAGAACCTAGCAAACGCAGCGGTTTAGAATGAAGACAGTTGTAACGAAAACGTAAGCAGTATGCCATAATTCTTTCCAATCTTGACATACACGAAAACTTAGAAATACAAAAAGGGGGTTCGGTAACAACAAAATTTTTCGATAATTCCATCAATTCAGGAACCTCAGCAACCTCTGAGTCGAATTGTGGCCAGCAAGAAATGTCATCGGCAAGCCAAGAAGGTCCATGCCACCAAAGTGATGATTCTTTTAGAGCTTGAGGAGTAATTCCTCGTGACAACAAATCTGCAGGATTTGATTTTGTCGGAACGTGACGCCAAATAGCATTTGTCGTAAGCCCCTGAATGTCGGCAACTCGATTGCGGACGAACGTTTTAGAGTGTGAGGAGTAGATTTCAACCATGCCAAAACGATAGTTGAATCCGACCATAAGAAACAACGAGAAAGAGAGAGATCCAAAGCTTTCAGTACTTGAGCCGTAAGCTTAGCCAGAAGTAAAGCTCCGCAGAGCTCGAGTTTAGGAACGGTCAAGGATTTAAGCGGAGCGACCTTTGCTTTCGCGCACAACAAACTAACTTGGACTACACCTAGTTCATTAACAGATCGAAGATATATGCTTGCGCCGTAGGCTGAAAGTGATGCGTCGCAAAATCCGTGAAGCTGAATATCTGAAGGGTTTTGACAAACGGCGTGTCTAGGGATTTCCAAGTCATTTAACATATTAAGATTAGAGCGATATGTGGTCCATTTGGACTGAATGTTGCACGGAACAATGTCGTCCCACGACAACTTTTCCAACCACAAACCTTGAAGCATTATCTTTGCATCAATGGTACATGGTGTGAGCAAACCGAGCGGGTCAAAAATGCGAGCTATTTCCGATAAAATAACTCTTTTCGTTATTTTTCTGATACCTTGAATGTTGAAATTGAATACATGAGACAGTCGATACCAAAAGACCAAATGAGACCTAGAGTTGAAGTGTGACCATTGGGGTCGAACTTAAGAATGCCAGGATGTAACTCAGATTTGGGAATATAAGCTAGTGCCTCCGGATTGTTAGATATCCACTTGCGAAGCTTGAAATGACCTGAGTCTAGAACGTTAGTTAACTGAGAACAAATTTCCTGAGCTTCTTGAATGCTGTTGACACCAGTAAGAAGGTCGTCAACATAGAAATCATTCTTAATTATTTTTGAAATGTTAGGATGAGAATTTTCACAATCAATTCCCATCTGAAACAAACAACGAATGGCCAGGAAAGATGCACAGGCTGTGCCATAAGTAAGTAAGTAAGTAATGTATATTTCTGTGCCATTAGCGTCGAATACATAAATAATAAGAATATAATAAACTAGGGACACATACAGTATAAAGTAATATCATTAAAAACTATAAATAACATCTAGTGGTATATAATACACAAAAACATAAATACAATAAAATTATGAAATAACTATCTGCATACAAATTCATTTACTGTGTAAAAGGAGCGACTATAAAAATACATTTGTAGACTTTTCTTAAATTGTTTTATATCTTCAATGTTTCTAATTTCCGGAGGAAGATGATTGAAAAACTTTATCGAATAATAAAGATAGCATTGATTATATATATAATTTTGGGGTTTGTCTGTTCGTAATAAATTATTTCTGGTAGGATAACTATGGATATCTGCGTTTATCTTTATATGCGATTTATTTTTGAAAACGTGTAGACAGCATTCGTAAATGTATAAATTAATTACTGTCATTATATTTTGAACAATAAATAATTGCCTACAACTATCGGTCCTCTTTAGTTGAAAGATTATACGCACTGCTTTTTTTGTAATTTTAATATTTGTTTGATATGAATGCAATTTCCCCAGAAAACTATTCCATATCGCAGTACTGACTCGAAGCATGCGTGGTAGACAATTTTAAGGGTTGATATAGAACAAATTCTGGTTAACCTACGTAGGCAAAATATTGTTTTATTTAGTTTGGTAGTTATAATGTTGACCTGTTCCCCCAATTAAACTTATTATCTATTATTACACCCAACAGTTTTTCAGATGTAACAATATGTAGGTTTATGTTGCACCGATCAATTTCATTTATAAAACTTTCGTAATGTTTAGCTTTAAGAAAATGTAATAAGAATGTTTTGTCAAAGTTAATGACTAAACGATTTGAATTTAACCAGGATTGTAGTGAATGTAACGTAAGTGATATCATTTGGACAAGTTCTTTTACAGAATTACTTCTTATGATAATACTTGTATCGTCGGCATACATAGTAATTGGAGCAGGTATATTAAAAGGTAGATCATTTATATAAATCAGAAAAAGGAGTGGTCCTAAAATAGATCCTTGAGGAACACCGTAGTAAACATGTTTGGAATCGGACAAATAATTTTGAGTTGTTTTATCATTGTAATGTCTAATTTGAACTACTTGTTCCCGTCCTGTTATATAAGCTTCTAATAAAGATAACATATTACCTCTAACTCCGTAATATTGCAATTTTTTATTAAGATGGAATGGTCTACTAAATCGAAAGCCTTAGACAAATCGCAGCTTAAACTGACAACTAATTCATTCTTATTAATACTATCTAATATTTGACTTAATATATTATTTATGGCTGTAAAGGTAGATTTATTTTTACAGAAACCGTGTTGATTCTCGCACAGATAGTTATGTTTTTCAAAAAAATTATTAATCGATCTTTCAAGACATGTTCAAATACTTTTGAAAGAACTGGTAATATTGCTATGGGTCTGTAATTTATGATAGAAGTTTTAAGATTTTTTTATGTATTGGAATCACCTTCGCTATCTTGAACTCTTTTGGATAATAACCGTTACTAAAGGAAACATTTATTAGATCAGATAAAGGATTACATAGTAATTTTGCATTTATTTTAAGTACGTTTATTGGAATATCGTCCAGACCTACTGCACTAGTGTTTTTATTTTTCCAATGATAGCTTCTAATTCGTTTGGCGTTGTGGGTGTAAAATACATAGAATTTTTGTTATTAATTTTGTATTTTAAAAGTTTATCAAATGCATTATTGTCATTTATTAAATTTTTCTGTAGTATAGTAGGTAAACTTGTAAAATAATCGTTAAAAGTATTTGCGACATGAATAGGTTCATTTAAAGTGTTATCATTTATATCTAATTTAATGTTGAACTGATTGTTATTGATTTTATTTGTTTCTTTATTAATTATTTTCCAAGTTGTTTTCATGATATTATTTGATTTGAGTAGAGAATAATGTATTTGAATTTTTTTAGCCGTCTCACAAACACGTTTTAAGATTTTGGTGTATCTTATGTAATACTGTCGTAATACGCTATTGGGATAAATTTTTAGGCACATATGTAACTCTCTTTGTTTTTGATGAAATTTTGATACCTCGTGTAATCCAGTTTTTATTTTTTAATCTATTTTTCGTGTTAAAGGATAAGCTGTGTTAAAAGCGTTTATTAATTGATTGTAAAACGTTTCCATTTTTAACGCTACAGTAATATCCATGTTATGTATAAAATTCCAATTTATACGTTCTAAAAGTTTAGTAAATGTAGAATTGTTTATTGAATTGTATATTCTAATATATGTAAACTCTTCAGTTTTTTTGGACTTTTCAACAAACCAGAGATAGTTAAAACTTGAGCATTATGATCTGATAATCCAATTTCTACATTTACAGTTTTCATTAAGTTTATAGAATGAAGATTAGTAAAAATGTTATCAATGCAGGTTGCGGTACTAGGAGTAATCCTTGTGGCACTCCAAATTGTTGGGTATATATTAAAAGATTGTAGTAAAGATAAGTAAGTTTCAACTTTTTTGACTTTTCAAATATATTTATATTAAAATCTCCGCAAATAATTACATTTGTACAAAGTTTATAACGATCTAAAATTACTTCAAGATTGTGAATGAACGTGTTGAAATCCCCATGTGGAACGCGATATATGCAGATAATTATTAGTTTACAGACATCAATTTTTATTATACAATATTCGAATGCCAAGTCTACACCTATTTCATGATCGACATCAATCGTAGTAAAATTTAAGTTATTCCTAGCAAAAATAAGAGCGCCCCTCGTAAATACTTTTCCCTACAGTAAGAATTTGCTAATTTATAGCCTGGAATGCAGATAGTTTCACATTCTAATTTTGTTAACCAGTGTTCGGTAAAACATATAACATCAACAAAACCAAAACTTTCAAGAAATATTTCTAACTCTAACAACTTATTAAAAAGGCCTTGGATATTTAAATGCATCACTGTGAACATGTCGTTTGTGTTCCTAAAAAGATGAAAATTGTTCGTAATTTAGTTCTTGAGGTTGTGTACTATCTTCGTGGGCGATATGAAGAAATTTCGATGTTTGAAAGTTGGAAGTTGGTCGTATAGGAGATTCACAATTTTGAGTTACTTTATGCTTTAAGGGAACCTCTATGCTTGCATCGCAATTAATACTAATTAGGTTTTCACGATTTACATAACGCGAATCAGTTTTTACATCGCTTAAATGTTCATATTGTTGGTTTTCTAATTCTTCAATGAGTTGAACTATCAACGTACATAATAATTGTTTACCATTTCGGTTTAAATGCATTCCTTTAGTTTTTAAATGGTAATTTTTTAAATATTGGGCGATATCCAGATAATGTATTTTGTTTGTATAATTCTTAATGTGTTTCGAAATATTATAATTATATGTAAATATTAGTGAATTTAACATTGGGGAATCGTAGACATATGGAACATTTACAATAACTATGTTAGTTTTTTCGCTTAATTTATTAATTGTAGACAAAACTGTCGGATTAATTTTCCTTCTTTTAATTACGTTATTCGTACCAGCAATTATGAAAACAAAATCTTTCTTATCGTAATGTACACACAGATTATGGATGTCAATTATTACATCTTCAAATAGAGCATTCGGCTTAAGTATAGATTGCACTTTGTATTTGTTTACCTCGAGTTTTGAATTTATAATATTCGCACATTCTCTTCCATGGCTGTCCGCTAAGATTAAAATTTGAGGAATTTTTGCGTATTCGTTAACTTTAATACTCATAGAAGACGATTTTTGCGTTGAAACGATATTTGCTTCATTGGTATTTTTTAAATTTGTATGTTTGCTTCCCACTTCAGATGAATATTTTTAGTTTGGCACGCGTTTTTTGATGTTGATTTATCATTTACTAATTTTTCAGTTTTTTGTTTTCCTTAAGTAAATATTTAACTTTGATATTTAAAAGATTAATCGCATTTTCTAATTGACTTATGTTTGAATTTTGAAAAGAGATCCATTTTTTGTTCTTTTTTTGAACGGGTGTTTTCAATAGATTGTGTGTTGTATATATACTACTATCTCGACTTACGTTATCAAGTGAAACATAACTTGAGTTCATACAATTTTTCAGTTTGTCAATTAAATCGCACTTATTTCCAGATTGACTTAACCCACGTTTCTTAAGTTGACTTTTTAGTTCCATGACTTTAAGTTTTTTTATTTCTACTGGCACAGACATTATTATGTGTACACACTAACACAAATTTATTACTCACTTAACAATAATTATGCTTATAGATAAAGGTAAAGGTAAGTATAACAATAACGCGTCTGTCGTTGCGAACAACTTGTGACAGTGACAGTGACAGTGTTCAAGTCGTATGATTTGATTTCATCTGCAGGAGAAAAACGCCACAGAATTCGTTGCA
The DNA here is from genome assembly GCA_030710515.1 of Abscondita cerata. Classification (NCBI taxonomy): domain Eukaryota; kingdom Metazoa; phylum Arthropoda; class Insecta; order Coleoptera; family Lampyridae; genus Abscondita; species Abscondita cerata. The sequence continues at coordinate 143,970 of JALBCR010003182.1, forward strand.
GAGGACGTTGCGAAGGTACGACTAACACTTGCCTATACATTTTCTCCACGTCTGCAGCTAGCACAAACGAGTATTTTCGAAAACGGACTAAAATAGCGAAAAGATCTTGTTGGATATTAGGACCAACCATTTGGATGCTATTTAGTGATGAACCATTCGTGGTTCCCTGTGAACCATTGAATACAACTCTAAGTTTAGTTGTCAGACTATCTTCCTTTAGAACTCCGTGATGTGGGAGATAATACTGAACGCTAGTAATGTTGAGGTTAGATAAAGACATATGTCCTAACTCTAGATACTCCTTCATAAATGCTGAATACCGATTTGAAAAGTCAGGATTGGCTTGAAGACGCCGCTCCAGCGAAAGTAATCTCTTTTGTGCAATTGCAAATGAGTCACCTAGAGTCTGAGGATCATGTTTGAACGGAATTGAAACTACAAATCTACCCTCCGCATTTCTGTAAGTATTTTGAACAAAATGCTCCTCGCAAGCATTTTCTTCTCTAGAAAGAAGTTTATCCGTAGGATAACTTTCGATTTCCCAAAATCGAGACAATTGATCAGACATACTAGTGATACTGCATGACATTGTACTTGCCCTGGTAATTTAGCACTAATTGGACCAGATATGACCCAGCCAAGTCGAGTATTTTGAAGGATTGGTAGATCAGTACCTAACTGTATTTGTCCGACACAAAGCAATTCAAAGAAAATTGGAGAACCAATCAACAAATCAATTCTCCTTGGTTTGTCAAAAGAAGGATCAGACAAACGAATATGATTTGGAATACGAAATTTGGTATCACTCCAGTAATTTCGTTTAACACGAAGCACGAAAGATTTCGCTTGTATGAAGAGTCATGATCTCTTATTTCTAACTCACATCTAGATTGTATATGAGAAAGGGATCCATTCAGACCTGCCACAGAGATATTTACCTTATGAGTTTGTAAACCTAATGTTTTGCACAAATCTGAACAAACGAAATTTGATTGACTGCCCGAATCAAGCAGAACACGAACGGAATGAAGATTACCAGCGGAATCGAGAATGTTACAGGTCGCTGTTGGCAAAAGAACTTTGAAAATGTTTGAACAAAGAGCTGATACACTTGGCCCAGGTTCTGCCGAACTTTGTTCTTGCGTGACTTGCTCGGATGGTTTGTCATGCAATAACGAATGGTGTTTCCCTTTACATGTACGGCAGGCGAATTTGGAATTGCATTGAGACTGTATATGGCCTTTGCATAAACAATTGAAACAGGCCTTGAGTTCTTTCACCTTTGATGACCTTTCCTTTGGTGACAATTTTATGAAAGTTTCACATTTCGATAAGTAATGGCTTTGATTGCACAGCAAACAAGTAGGGCCACTTACAACGAATGATTTTGAATGTGACTTGGAAATGTCTGTGTTCACTTTGGTCGGTTTTGAATTTTCTAAGCTATCCAGAAGATTGGCTTGCTTAGTTAAGAAATCTTTGAATTCCTTTAATGAAGGTAGCTCTGAAGTGGATTTGACACGAAAAGTTTCCCATTGACGCGATGTAGTGGGATCTAATTTTTCTGCCACAATATGAACGTTTCGAACAACTTTTCTGAATTTGCGAACGAATAAAGCGCTGTCACATGCTTGAACAAAGAATCATTAATTTTCGAAGACTGACAGCTGATTCTTTTGTTAATGCTTTCAAACCCAAGATTGATTTCAGATGATTTCGAATTAATAATTTTGGTTGATCATATCTGTCAATCAAAGTTTGAAAGGCAATTTTGTAATTATCAGCAGAAAACTCCAGTGATTTTATTATTTCTGCTGCAGCCCCTGACAAGCTGCCTTTTAAGTAATGCAACTTCTGAATATCAGATAATTCAGAATTCTCATTTATTAAATTTGAAAAAATAGATTTAAATTCGGACCAATTTTCCAAATTGTCACCCGAAAAGTTGGGAATAACAATTTTTGGAAGATTGAATCCTGGAGTTTTATGTAAACAATTAATTGAATGTCGAGAATTAATTTCTGAATTGGGTGAACTACGCCCTGAATTGATTTGGTTACCAACTGGATTAACGTGCGAACTTTGAATAAACTCCTCTGCTTCCGCAATTGTATGAAAATAAGAGGTTTCGAATTCTCCATAATCTTTTTCTGCAGCATCTACATCGGTTGTAGCCTGCATTATTTCGGTGTGATTTGTTTCATATTCAGATAGAAGTGATAAAGCGATATTAAGCCTTTTTGCAACTCTAACAATTTTATTTGGGGTATTTGAGTGGTATCAGTGAAGCTATTTTTAGCTTCTCCAAATGAGTTTTGAATCTGGTTAATTTCCCTTTAACAACAGTACGATTTCGAATTAAAGCTTCCATTATGAAACAAAACAACGAATTGAATGTGGAAATGAAAATGCAACGTTAAAGAATCTTATCTTATTGAATAAATGAACTGAACTTGATATGCTGAGATTGTAGGTGCAATTCAATCCCACGCAGAACTTGGTAACTCGAATGAAAATGCAACGCATATGAATTTTATCACGAACTTTAACCCGCACGACGCTTTCCAAGGTGAAAGGAATGAACAAGATATTTAACGAAAATTATGGAAAAAGGGATGCACACTTACTTGAATTATATCTTGAACGAACGATTGCAGGACCTTCCCTTGAAACGAAGATGTACGCCGGCCGGCTTCGATTGCTTGCACGTTGGTCGATTGAAAATCACGTCGATCACAGATCAGGCTCGATGAACCATGTTTACGATTAATTGCCCTTAAAGTTTTGGTGTCGCTTTAATTTGGCATCTAATCGGTTGAATGAAAGTGAACTGTGGACTGTATGAACTTTACTATTTTTTATTGAACTTAAAATGCACTGTAACATCTACATATGATGCATCTCGCCTCGTGAACATATCTTACACGAATGCTACTCTTCATTTTAGAACACACAATTCATCATGACGAATCAAATGGCGAATGAATACGATTAAAAATAAGCGCAATAACCCTTCATCATGAACATACCTACACCGTCAATATCTAATGTGCCAACCGAGGAAGATAGGAATGAAGCAGAGAATGATGCACTGGTATATAAATAATATACGTTTATTTAAAATATGTGAAAAAAAATGTGTTGATTTAGTTTCGTATTACCATATCGTCTTGCCATCCAATAGAACCATCTCCATTAAAATATTCCATAAATCTTTGTCTGACTTCTTTTTCTTCTAATAAATTATTTCTGGATGTTCTCTGTAAAGCATCGAGAACACCGTCTGCTGTCAAACCATAAGTAATACTGTTGTCTTCTTCAATATTCTCCTGATCAACACTTTCAGGTGGTATGTAATGCGATCCCCGCACTTTATTCAAATAATTGTGAAGAACGCAACAAGCTAGAACAATAATTTCTATTGTGTCAACAGATAAATTTATTTCAGTATGAAATATTCGAAAGCGAGCCACTAGTATCCCAAAGACATTATCAATAATTCTCCTAGCTCTGCTTAGACGGTAATTGAAAATTCTTCTCTCGTAATTTAGTTCTCGTTGACTAAAGGGCTTTAACATATCTAGCCGTAACATAAATGCTACATCGGCAACAGATACAAATGGTAAAGATCCATCATTAATTTTAGGAATGTTAAGTTCTTCTGCCAACAACTTTTTGTAAAAAACAGTGCCTATATCACAGAGTAGAAACTCATAATTGGCATTTGCAATAGCCATCAACACGATACTATTCCATTTTTTATAATTGAAGTAATATGAACAACTTCCTTTTGGCGCCGTAATGTTGATATGCTTTCCGTCAAGGGCTTCAAGGCAGTTTGGAAACTGCCATTTAGTGCAAAATTCTTTTCCAATCTTTTTCCAGTCAGCTTCTGTGCGACGGAACTGAAATTAAAAAAAAAAGTTTCAGGGTGAAGATACAGAAAATGAAATCATTGCAGAACAATATGAATCCGTCTTGTCACCATTGGCTAGCAGCGTTACTACTACATCATCTGGCTATAAAACTCATTCCGTTAGAAGACCATCAAAGCGAACGAAAAGAGCTGATAAAGTACTGGATATCGTGGCAGAAAAATTGCAGCAGCCACCAGAAGAAGTGTTGAAATTTGGTAGTTTTGGAAAGCACGTGGCAGAACAAATGCGATATGTGGATGAAAAGCAGGGATTCTACCTTTCAAAGATTATTAATGACGTAACCTTTGAAGCACAGTGTGGAAATCTTACTAACAAGTCCCGAATCGTTACACCACTCACTTACAGTAGGATATTTGAGATTGTTATTTTTGCACTTAGTTAGCTATAATAATTGAAGAATCGACTTATGTAACCGTTTACGTATCTGTCGACAAAGAAGAATTGTAGAAAATTACCGAAATTGAATTTATTCAGATAATGTTTTAAATTAAAATTTTGAACATCATCTTTGTTGGCTACTAATTCGCAATTTCGCACTCATTAAGCTACTTCTTAGCAGTGACATTTTTCGCGATATCCCGCACAATCGTAAATCGAAGAATTTACTTCAACTACACCTGGTTGCGCGTGGGTATAGCGCGAACGCTAATTAAGATTAAAATTATCGCTCAGATAAATTTCTGTATGAACAAAGTGAATATTTATTATCCTGTGTCTATATTTCCCCGCTATAATGTATAAAGTATCTAAAAGTCGTTTTTCTTTCTTCCTTCAACACTTCCTTCATTCAATATATTCCTTCTCCTATTTCTCCTAATAACACTATCATTCCTCTTTCTTCATTTTCAATTCAATACACTCCTCGTCCTGCATTATTTACATTCCTATTTGTTATAATCTACGATTATACCTATATTTTATGTGCATGTATTCATAAGAGGAGCTCTGTAAATTATAAGTTTCTTTTGTTAACGGGTTGTTCAAAAAATTCGTAACTGACAACTGTTCAATCCCTACTCATATATTCATATACTGCGCCGGACAATTCTAAAAACATACGCGATTTCTCTGAAATGTAACAGAATCCACAGGACTCCTTTACTTCCTACATTCTTCAGGGGTGAGAGAACCCGAGTGTAAGTTCACTAATGCACTATAGATGTCACTACATCTTTTCGCCCGATAGTTGCCCGCGTCCTTTTGACGCATCCCCAAACGAGACGACTAAAAAGACATATTCCTGCGAAATAAAAATAGAAACTCAATTCCATAACAGTTGTTGCAAAATGTCAACTTAACTGTAACTGCAAGTAGTCATTGTGAATCCTCTCATGAGCTCAAAAAGTTATTTTTACGTTATTGGCAGTAATTAAACTTAATTCTTTATTTTTGTTTCAGATATTAATGGCGAAGGATAAAGAATTAAATAGGTGGAACTCTTTGAAAAAAGCCGTACAATATAGACCGGAACATGTTGAAAAATACGACGTCATTGCCTTTAGAAAGAAGGCTCAAAATGAGCATCTAAAAAGAAAATTTATTCCTAGCTTGTTTACTTCCGCCGAAGAAGAGGAACCAACACATCCAACAACGAGCGAAAGTACATCTTACGAAAACGTTACGGAAAAAGCAGATGAAAATGAAGATTTAATAGAGAAGGGATTAGTAATGGACAAGATACGAAAATGGAAAAGAAGAAAGGAAAAAGGAAAAAATAAAGAGAAGGGTCAATGGGAGACAGTTAACGAAGATAATACAAATGATTATTTAAAAGAAGAAAGTGCAATTATAAAAACTAAGAAAATCAAAAAACGGAAGGCAGAAGTAGATTGTAACGATGTATTGAATGATATAAATACAACAGAACAAAATCATAGTAAATTAAAACAAAAACATATCGCGAAGAAGAAGAATAATAATAAGCAGACATCCAAGTTTGATATCGGTCTAACCGATGCACGTTTAGAAGCTTACGGTATCAATCCTAAGAAGTATAAAAATAAACTTAAATATGGAAATAAGAAGTAAGCACTTTCAGTTATTTTGTTACATTTTCAAGTGATTGTAAGGAATTTTAACAAATAATATTTTTGTTTCATTATGAAGACTTTAATTAAAACCCGCATATTACATATCGCAATTACATGTAATTGGTTTGTATTATCGCATAGATTTCCTTGTATCCGCGAAATGACTCTTGTGATAATAAATAAAACTGCAACGCATGAGCATTTAATTAGTATCAGATAAGAACTTTTATTCGACGTTGATTGACATCAACTTCAACCTCTTAATTTGCAAAAGTAGGAGGGACGTTGTTACCGTCTCTAATACAATATTATGACCGAAAATGAAACGAACTAAATTGATAAATTTCCCTACGGGGAACTTGGTACTTTAACTTTCCTCTATTCAATTTCCTATGACGTGCAAGAAAGTAATTTCATTCCTTCATTGGAGGATCGCATTCCGAATTCCATATTACGAGCTTCTAGTAAAATTATTTATATTGGTTTTTACGTCGTAGGAAACTGAATAGAGGAAAGTTAAAGTAACAAGTTCCCCCTAGCAACATTAAAAACTTTATTGATGACGATAAAAAAAGAAACAAACAAAAAAGAGAACGAAAAAAAAAATAATCCATCCCTACAAGCAAATTGACAGAGTTGTCATACTAAGTAAAGAACATATAAAAGAAGGTTAAAAGTTCAGTCTGTCGCCAAGGGTGTCAAATTGTCTAATCTAATAAAGTGAAACAAAACACAAAACCTTCTTCGCTAAAGGAAATGGGTAAAAATAACTAATGAACGATAAGCTAAAAGTAAAAAGAAGTAGAAAATAAGAGGTTAGAAACGACCACACAAAGCACAAGAAGAAAGAGATAGCTACTGGAATGTAATTGTGAGCGATATTTATTTATTTTTTTTAAAGCAAATTGACCAGGTGAACTTTAGAGACCAGCAAACAAATCCGATCGTTGAAATGGGAATAAACTATTTCTCAAAACAGGAGATGAAGAAGGCATGGAAAGGTGTAGAAGATTGTTTACAAGAGAATAATATGAATGGAAATGTCGGACTCGGAAAACAAAGAAGAATGAAAGTAAATAAAGGAAAAAGGGATAGAAGTGCTAGTGGAATTATCTAGGGAAATTGTAAGAAAGATGATATTGTTGAAAGTTAGGACATAATAGGAAAAATAAGAAATTTAGTAGAAGAAGATAGAAGAATAAGATGGCTGTGAAAAAGAATATAAATAGTAGAAAATAAAAGAAAAATGATGGGAATCGAAACATTTATATTGCAAAGCTGTGACAAGAAATAAAGCGTAGAAGGAATGTAAACTATAAAAGTAAAGAAGTTAGAAAAGCAGGATAAGAAATGAGTGTTGGATATATGAAGATGTGGATGGTGGGAAAGGAAAGAAGATAGAGGGCCGGAGAAGGGGGATAAAGTCAAAGGAAGAGAAGGCGATAAAGAGGCGAATAAGAAAAAGAAAGAGGGTTTTTGGAAAAGTGCCAAAATTAAAAAGCAAAGGAAATAGTTTTTGGAGTTTGTTGAGTAGGAAGTGAGTGCAGTTTTAATTGATTATTAATGTCTAATAATCAATGTTTAATTCCTAAATACACCAACACGCAAAGAGAAATAATCCATTATCAATTAGTTGAAGAAATATAACACTTTTCAATCACCACTGCACTATAAGTCATTTCAGTACTGCTTTTAAATATAGATGATATTGAGTCTAAATAGTTTATCTTACATAGATTAAAAATTACAATACATTGACTTACAAGTTTATGCTGATTGAATATGCAGTTAGGTTTACTTATTTATTAAATTGAATTGTCAAACAATCATTTATGAGAGGTAGGTAATCTAGTGCTTTGAGTGGGATTTTGTAAAATATGCTACTCATTTTATTATAGACAGTCATTTCAGAACACCTAAACAAATACTAAATGAAGAAGTGCAATTTGAAGAATTAATTAGCCAATAAAAGATCCCCAAGAGATATCGTAGACATGTTTCGGCAGTGTCTTTTCAATTTCATCTTGGAAGAGCGATTATTGGCATTGCAGGTCCAAGCTTCAGGGCGGTAGATTGTGCATGAAATTTTAAATTTGTTGAATGCGATGAAATACTTAGAAACGTTATAATTTTCATGAAATTAAATCAAAATATATATTATATTTTTCAAATACAAAAAGAAAATAACAACATGATTGATGACTATGACTAGATTTGGGGTTGATGTACATAATCAAAGATGATTGGTTATAAACATATTTATATTTTTCTGTAAGTTAGTGTTTTTTTATGGTTTTAAAAAAACGTTAGTGTTTTATTGTTAATGTGAAGATCGGTACAACTAATCGTAGAACTCGCCTAAAATAATCAGTAATATTACGGAAAATCGGAGGATATATTATTCGGGAAGGACAAATATAGAAGAAGGAAATGAGATATGGTGAAATAAATAGTGACAAAAAAACCATAGATATTTAATGAGAGGTATAAGCTAAGGGAAAAAGAATAGAAGTGAAATTTATACGTAACTAATGAAGAAAAAAAAATAAATATGTTGTGGGGGGCGAGAAGAGAAAGTTTTAATGTGTGGGAAAGTATGGGAGAACATGAATTAATTGTGATGAAGGAATGTCGGGAGGTAAGGGAGAGAAGCTTAACATTTGGAGAAAGAAAAAAGCAGAATTTTATGAACATCAACACGAAGATAATAAAATCTATTGTTCGTTTGCCTCGACAAAAGCAACCTAATATTTTATAACATGTCTACAGGCTTATTCCTCTGGATGTAACACCAAATTCCACATTTTAAAATAAAATTCCCAAGTAACAATGCTGCACGACATCGTAAAAGAACTCCTAACGTTCGTGATGTATTTTAGATTTCAGTAGTTAAGAATCTTCGCAGAATTCGTAACTGACGCAGTGGCCAAATCACACTTTTTTTAATGTTAAAAATCGTCACGAACTAGATACAAAGATACGTGAAGTTGTCGTCAAGAACTTGGGTGTCGTAGGGTCACAAATATAAGTGACAAAGTCTTCACGAATTTACGTCACTTAATCGTGACGACTCTACGTTACAAAGTTGACACAATGTTTTGACGTCACGAAAATCAAAAACTGGATTCTACTTAGAAATGAGTAAGTAGACTTTGGCATTGTAAAATAATAAGGATGATTCTTATTACCTTATGATATAAGGGTTAGTTTATACTTCTCCCTTCTTATTATGATACTTCGATTTTTGAGTATTAATATGCCCCCTTTTCACTATTCACCTTTTTAGAAAGATCTCCGTTTTTCTATCTTCAAACTATTGTAGAAGTTATTAAATGGTCTACAATCACAACTTTCATCAGCATTAATTATATCCAATCCTGCATTTTGTAAGGGAAATATGCTTTTTGGTCGTGTATTTTAATATAGTGACGCTCAAGTCATTATTTCATCGCACGATACAATATAAAAGTAGTTCGTCAGTAATGCGTCAAGCATAAGCATCGTTCGTGCTTCACGATTTCTACACGAATTTATCGTTACAGTATAGGTGTAGAAAATTAACACTAAAGCGTAGACCAAACAGTTTGATGACGAACTAGTGACGTAAGCATCGTTTAACGATAAATTGCAAAGAATCCGTCACGCTTAAGTCAAGTACTGTATTAGTCGTCACGATTTTATTACTTGGGTTGGTACCTTTTGTTTAAAAAATATCCCATAAAAATAATGTCCCCAGGTTTTCCTCATTACTTAACAAATTCCCATTGAACTATATATGTTAGAACAGGAAGGAATGCTTAAACCGTACTATAATGCGAAACTGTAATAATACAGGTAATAATACGCAGTTATAAGTTTTTATTAAGTCATTTGTGCGGTTTTCGAGCAGTTTACTTTAGTTAATATTGATTTCACATTTTTCAACGGGTTTAAGATTCGTTAACTTGAACTTATAAATAATAGTTATTTATTGGGTTGCATTTGATTATTACTTTGCATACATATGGAAAATTACATAAATTTAGGTCCTAAATTAGTTCCATTTCCATTAAGACAGGAAGACAGTATTAAACCACTTAATGCACATTTGCCTAAATAAGTTTGAAGATGACAGATATACCACCACTTTGCGGGTTGCATAGACTACATTTTGTGCTTCGAGTATTTATGTGGCTGCTTCCTTTCCAGGTATTCTATATATAGTTCAATTCAAATTCCCCAAGTTTAAACGAAACGTCATTATGTTGGTAACAGTTTTCACCAACCCTACTTATAAGAAACAACTAAGAATAAGTACGCGCCAAATTTAAACACTAACGTATCGCTATAATACTTGATTTCCTAATATTATTATTAAATGTAAGTAAAGTATAATGTTGACTTTTCAATTTGTAAATTAAATAATTTTTTACGTACGCTTAATCAGTCCGACCAGTATCCCAATAGCTATTTATACACCAAGTGCGTTACTAATGATTACGCCCGGAGAACCATGAATACAGCTCGAGGGCTTTATCCCGATAGATGGATATGGTTCGATGGGGGTAATCATTCAGTAACGCCTTAGTACATACAAGATTTTATTTTTCACTTTGTATTCTTAAAAACAAATAGAACAAAAAAAATTGTTTATTAACAAATTTGGCATTTAATTGCAATTATGAATGCCCTACCAGAATGTGTATAAGAAAATGCTCAAAACCTACGGAAAGTTTGCTACCCGTTAAAACGAAACCAAAATATGAAAAAGAATACTTAATTCTTTGTATGTATTACAAATTGTATTTTGTAAAATAAATTTGATTATTTAATAAATCATCGTTTAAGATCAAACAATTTTTGAGGGCGTAATGAATTTATTACGCCCCGGTTGTTAATATATCTCGTATCCTAAGGGGTTATCATTCAATTATAGTAAAGTGAAAAATAAATATAATTGCGATTTTACGTTGCCAAATGTACTTTTTAATACGTATTTAATGAGAGGCATATTAGCTTCTTCAGTACGAAATGCGTCAAGTAAATAATTGCCGCTTTTTAGGGAGGATAATTTATTACAAATTATTGCGCAACATTAACTGCCGTACAATGGGTGTTCAAATAAAAACTGGGCTAGGTAGGTCTTTTTTTTAACTACAAACTAAACTTTTGGTTAGAAAGTATACAAGAAAACGTGGAAAACATTCATTTCTGTCAATGTATTTTTAGGTTATATTTATATCACGCCACCACGCGAGATTTTCTTGTACTTTGTGTACACTGTATAAATTATTAAATCAATTCAATTCCAAGGCCTGCCCAGTCCAGATTTTTTATTTCAACACTCGTTGTACAATTACCGAGTACCTTTTAATAATTCAATTACAATTTATTTATTTATTTCATTTTGATCAGATACATTGAACAACTAACTGTAAATAAGACTAAGGTGTTTTATAAAACATTAAAATTAAATATACAAGATTTTTCCTACGGCGAATTTGAAATATCCATGTTGTCCGATTTTTCGGGAGAATCCTTTTCGTGTTCCAAATCGTAGCCGTCGCCGTAATCTCTTCTTCTACTCCTTTCCGAATCGTATCCCCTTTCCTCTTCATCGTAATTTCTAGACGTCTTCGACATTGACGGCGATCTATCTTTCTTTTCCTTCCTCTCCCGTTTATCTCGTTTATGTTCCCGTTCTCTGCTCTTAGATCGGGTCCTTCTGCGCGTTCGTGGAGAAGGCGAATGTCGACGTCCTCTCGAACGCGATCTGTGTTCCCTAGACCTCGTCCTTCTTCTTTCGCGCGATCTAGAACGATATTTACTTTTAGAAGGAGACCTTGAGTGTTTTTTACTTGCACGCTTTTCTTCGAAGTCTGGTGCAATGTCGCGTTCAATTCTTTTTTCTTTCGTTTCGCTGTCGCGCTCTTTATCTCGAGATTTCCCGCGATCCCGTTCGCGCGAACGTTCCCTATCTCGAGACGACTGGCTGCGTTTCTCCTTTTCCTTAGACTTTTCTCTCGACTTGGCTCTTTCCTTGCTTTTATGTCGAATTCGTTCGGTACGTGTCACTCGAGATCTGGATTTGGATCTTGAACGACGTGTTTTCGAACTGTGCGAATGCGATCTTCTTGAACGGGATCTAGATCGACGTCTCGATCTAGATTTTGAACGATGCTTTCGCTCGCGAGACTTCGATCTTCTTGATCGAGATCGTGAACGGCGCGAGCGTTGTCTAGATCTGGATCGTCGGGAACGTGATCTAGAACGGGATCTTCTACGTCGACCTCTAGATCGTGATCTTGATCGTCTCGAACTCCTTTTATCTTTAGACAGCATTCCAATAACGGGATCTATTGTGGCTGATATGAGATTTTGGGCCTCCTTTACTCTCGACATTGCTTCCTCAATTTCTTTTGAGCCGCTTCGTTGCTTTTGGCTTGAGGTTTAACTATTGCTTGCGTTGCATGAACAATCTTAATGGGTTTACCTTGAAACTCTTTGCCATTCATTTTTAAAACTTCGATGATACTCGGTTGGTCATTAAACTCAAGGAGTAGATGCGTGTTGTTATCTGACGCTCTTGTACATTGTCTCATGTATTTCACTTCTCCGACTGGTGCGAAGAAGTCAATATACTCTTCTGAAGGAACGGAAGGATCTATGTCGATCATCAATAGTGTTCTTCTAATTTCTTCAATTTTGTGACTGTCATAATTTGAGGGTAAAGGAGGATATGCTGATAAACCACTAGCTTCTAATTTAGGATCATAAGTAACAATTACTTGCCCAGCTCCCAAGTTTGTTAGCGAATTAACAACATGCGCTGGAAGGTTTGGTTCTGCAGCGCACAATCCAGGTACAATCGTCCCATTTCTAGTCATTTCTAACGCGAAATATTCGTCAGGAATGTCTCCGTTCTGGACTGGTATTACGATCAAAGCTCTGTCGATGAACACTGTATTCGTCATGTGTTGGGCTATTCCTACTGTACTGGATTCCATAAATTTGATGTAACAAATCCTTGATTGCACTGGACAGGATACGTCTCGGATTGTGGGATACAATCTTATATCGTCTATTTTACCGAGGTAACCGAACAACGTTTGCATTTGATCTTTAGTTGCTTGAGGAGCAATGTTTGTAACTTGCACCACTTTTGTACCGCCAATAGCCATTTTTATAATATCGGGAAATATTATGAAAGTTTAAAAGTTACATTTACTGTCAAGTGAAAACAAACGTACCGACAACGAACTGAATGTCAAAAATACTAAGACATGGTCACGTGGTTGAATCGAATCATGTGAACTACAGTAATTTGTGTCTAAACTATCGTCGTTTTGAGAAGCTTTCGTAACATACAAGTCAATTCGAAAATATGTTATATGCGGTTAATTGTCTATATGTGACACCATTATGGATAAGCTGAAAAGCTACAAACAATTAAAAAACTACAAATATCGTCATTTATTTTAGTTGGCGGTAAAATAAATAATAAAACTTATAAAAATAATGGGTATTATTATTATTAACAAAGTCCTCTCTGATGGTTCTACTAAATTAACCATATGCATGAAATTTTTTGATTTAGGTTCAAATTTGTTGGTATGGTTAACCTGTAGTACTTTTAAATTCTTACTAAAACTCGTAATTCTATTGCATATAAATTAAAGAATATACAAAATAACGCCAATAATTGATATCTTAGGTTACTTTTATTTTTATTTTATTCTCCAATATAATTACGAGTTTTTAGTAGGAATTAAAAAGTACTACATGTTAAACTACTCCCAATTACATGATGTAGATCTTTTTGTATAGGAAATATATGGTTCAAAAGTTATAAATTCTTTATTTTCTTAAGCTTGTATTACATTATACTTTTTTCATCTAGAAAACTTTGACAAGTTTGTAAACTAGACGGAATACTAAACTAGAAATCCCTTCCAACTTTCTTCGTGCGATTTTGTAATTTTATTGCGCAAACTCTGTAGAAGTGTTAACGAGTAATTACCAATTTAAGAAAAATAAACAGTATTTTGACTGCAATTGTAAGGTGTGTTGTCAGACATCTTAAATAAAATTTGATAAAATTCAGCGTTTTAACGCTATAACCGTAGAAGCACGTGGTAGAAATAAACAAACATCAAAAACACACAAGTAACTAATTTATGAGTAAGTGTTGGTAGTTCTTAAAATCGATCCAGTGCGGAAGTCTAGTAAGTAAACTTTGATGAATACTTGGTCCGCTTCTAGTTTCAAAACTTGGACGGAGTTTCTGTATTACATTGTCAAAGTTTTGTCAAGTTCATCAAGTTTACAAACTTGTCAAAGTTTCTAAACGGAAAAAGTATAATGTAATATAAGCTTATTTATGTCTACTGGAATTCTTAATTATTTTTTAAACGATAGATGGCGTCTCTTATGCCCAAACAACTTTTCATGGTTCATTTGATGTTTTGAACACATTCCTACAATAGTTATGATTTTGTTATTTTCCTATATTTAATCTATTCGAATTTTCAGGTTGAGAATATTTCATAATGTAACCCAACCTATACCTAAAGTAACAAAATAATTTATGTTGGGTTAATGTTAAGTTTAGTTAGGGTAGGTTAGGTTGGTTAGATTAGCTTGAAAATAGTAATAAATTTATTCAAAGGAAAGGAACACCAACTGCAGCGTCTATTTAACCAACAGAAAAACACCAAAACTTTTTGGTGTTTTTCTGTTGGTTTAATAAATTATTGGAAAAATTCTAATAAATTTTAATATTGAAAATTAAAAAATTCATATTTTTTTAACAGTTTTTTCCTTAAAAGTGTGTATATTTCACTTTACTATCATTGAATGATAACTCCTAGGATACGTAATAAATTCATTACGCCCTCAAAAAATTGTTTCATCTTAACTGATGATCTATTAAATAATCAAATTTATTTTATAAAATACAATTTGTAATACATACAAAGAATTAAGTATTCTTTTTCATATTTTGCCTTCGATTTAACGGGCAGCAAACTTCCGTCGCTTTTTCAGCATTTTCTTATACACATTCTGGTAGGGCATTCATAATTGCAATTCAATGCCAAATGTGACAATTAATTAACAATTTGTTTTTGTTTCATAGCTACCAGATATTATAGGCATTTGCGTAGGTAAGCGATGCGCCCAAAGATGCCAATTCTATTTGTTTTTAAGAATACAAAAAAATAAAATCTTGTATGCACCACGGCGTTATTGAATGATTACGCCCGGAGAACAGTTCGATACAGTAACGCACTTCGTGCATAAATAGCTATTTCCATAACCATAACAAAAAAAACTAGTAATATTTATCCATATCGAATCATGTTTATTCGAGATTTTGACAGATGGTATCGCCGCCTGGTGACGATTTCTGTAATTGGTATACGTGATTAACTTTGGAAAACGTGTATTTGTTGCAAATTTTGTGTTAAATCTTATTTGTGTTTTGTTATATTACCCGGTGTACGTATTGTGTAATGGCAACAAGGGAAACAAAAAGGAAAACAGATTGCTGCATAGTGCATACCGCAATGCAAAACATATTATGAAGCAGATGTGTCTTTTTACACATTCACCTCGCAAATCGTCAATAATTACTAATTGTTAATAACATATAAAACATTGCACTGCTTTAATCACTACAAATATGTAAGCTGTCAAATTTATTTTACATTTAACGGCCATGTTGGATTTTTGGAGCGTTATTTACATTCAATTAAAACAGCGAATTGTTTGAAATTCATAGTTACCAAAATTACATCAAAAATATACAAGCGCATGCGCAATGGTATTTATTAGTTGGGGAGACGCTGAGTTTGAGTGTGGTGTGAGATAAGCTATTTGTCACTCGTACTGAGCTGTCGCATTTTTTTCAACGCGCATTTTTCCTTAATTGTAAGTTAATTAGAAAGTTTTTTAAATTTTTTTTACTAATTATATTAGTTTTTAGATTATGGCTGAATACGTGCAGTTTTGGAATTGTCTCCGGCTTCTACGCGACAAGAAGGAATCGGTAGGCTCTGCAGAAACGCAGGACTTGTTGCCTTCTACTAAGATTGCGGACGACAGAACACCCATGAGGCTCATGCTTTTGTTCGTTAACCACTCACAAAACTTTGTTGTGAGTTTCGGAAAAAGATTTGGTTATTTTCTAATAGATTTCTTTTAGAACAGTAACTCGCGCTAACACCCAGCGTGCCGATTTCTCTGACGCGCAGCGCAGGTATGTACATAGGTATATGGATATACCAAAATTGCCGATTGAAACGCGATTCTCTTGAAGCTCTCCTCATTGCAATTTCGCAATTGACTTTTGCACCTAAAAATATTTTAAGCTGTTTCCATTGAATTTCTATACACTTAATTACTTTGAACAGAAATTTTGTTTGCATATGAATGCTTTCTTTTGAGTAGGTAGGGTTATTTTACGTAAGGCTGGCTTAGGTTTGATTTGGCTTGGGCGGCCTTATATAGGTATTAGGATAAACTTGTGTTGTGTATAGTATGAGCATAAATCGATATAAGGTGTATGGGTAAAAACAAGGTGAAAGTCAGGATGAGAACGCTTTAAGCAGCAAACGATAAAAGACTTAAAGTTAAGATGGTGTATAACAAAGACTGTTAAAATTGTCGTAAACTTTTTAAAAATGGCGGTTTTGTTCCGAAATGTTCTTTAAGCCAGATTCCTATTAAGCCCGCGCATCGTAGTCAGCTTGTGCATCGTAGAAACTAAGTGCAGTAAAAGTAAAACTAATGGAAAATAATAGGTAAAGTGCATCACGTAATAATTAATAAATGAAGCATTAATGAAAAGTAAACATCGAGGTTATCAATAAACAAAGGATCTGGAATGAAATTTAACAATTTAACTCGTTATGTCTTTTTCATAAAAAGTCGCAACAAAACAACCTCCTTACTTATACAACAAAATATCATTTAGATCAGATTTACATCATCTTAATATAAAATTTAAAGAAACTATAACTCCACCTCAGCATAAACAACCCTCTTTCAACGGTCATTCTCTTATCAAATTGCTAAACAGTATAACAATCTGCCCAACGAATTTAAGTCTATGCCTCTAAAACTATTTAAAGTAAAATACAAGCAACATGTTTTTAATATGGAAGTTGCCACACAATAGTAATCCTCCGTTTTGATGCTTTTTTTCACACTAAAAATTTCATAAATACAAGGTTTCAGTGGAAGAACAAAAGCAATTGTCTTGACAATTGCACTTGAACTGCACCTTGAGATATGCCAAAACTTGTTATATGTCTTCAATATTTTTTTTTGTATTTAGTTTTGGTAAATAAAGACAATATTATTATTATTATTAAAAACCATCGTTCAACGTCGCAGAAGTTTGCAGAGAAATGTTAATAAAGTGTGTTACGATTGTAATAGAAAATTTTGTATACAAAGAAAGATGGCATCGTAAATATTTTTTAAGGTACTCTGAAACCTGCACGTTGCGTCAATTAAAATTCATTAAAATTTAATCAATTAATAAAGTTACATTATTTTAGTTGTATTAAAATTTTGTTTTAAAGTTTCAAACCACTTTAGATAAAATTATAAATAAAAGAAATAAACAGTCTCATATTCGGAGAATATAGTGTCAGGAACGATTATTGTTTAATCTAAGGAGTATACGCTTGATTTGTATTGCCACCAAAGAAGATACTTGCGTCATTATTTTCTGATGTACGAAATAACCTATCGATCATTGTGTGAATAAGACATGATACGTGTAAAATATAGAGGGTAGATGTACTATATGTGTTATAAATAAAGTTACTCAATTGACTTCAATTTCATTTAAGTTGACGTTCTGCCAAATATCGGTTGCTGTCATTCTTTCTTTATTCTGTGTTTTTGGCTATTAATTCTGTCACTTGTTACTTTTTAAGGTTAGTATTTCAACTGACAACAACATTATCTTGCCAACACTGTTTTAGTTACTTTCTAATTTTAACCCGTAACTAAATAGTAAATGCTCAAATTGAGTCAGAAGTTTTAATATTGATTCATATGCACATACTTATGACGCAGGGATCTGTTTTCTTGGCAAGAAGTTTATAAATAAAAGACAAAAATGCGGCTATTGAGAGCCACGTTTGATTCATTTGTTTGTTAGTTTGACGTACACTAATTAATTAATAAAAAGGTTCTTTTACTAAATTTCTTATATTTTGATTTATTAAAACTGCCATGCAGTGTGGTTCTTCTAGCCCTCCAAGAAATAAAAAGTTTATTATTTAGAATTTATGTATTTCTAACCTTTTCGTAAATCATAATTTGAAGTGTCATATTTTAAAACTTAATATTCCTTTACTTTATACAACATAAATTCTTATAAAAATATCTCGGGACTATTTTGGCAATGATTGTATTTAAATTGTTACATATTTCAGGAATTTTTAACACTACTTTATTTATTGACATTTTTCAAGGTGGATCAACAGTACACTACTGGCTAACTGAAACTGTCACCTGTCATATACAAAACATCGCAATTGATCCTACAATTATTTTGCGTAGGTACCTTCCTAATAGTATATATTCTCTGCTCGTGTTAAATAGAACTCAATGTTTTGTAAAGAACCGAATTGCAATCACCGAACATTTCACTTTTTCTATTGTCTATTGTTTTTGATATATCCTTTATGGAAAATTTATAAATTGAAAGTAGAATAAAGTACTGGTTAATATCATTATTATTTTGACTCTCAGTGTATGTTTTCTTTGGTTACTAACTATAGCAGTGTTGGTAATACCGGAAATGATTCGTGCTGAAGTGTAGAAATCATCTGTCAAAATTGGGATTGAAATGGATGTACTGAATATTGCTTTAAAATGTTTAACGCAACATACTATTACTTTTAGTTTTCATATTACTTGTAAGAAACTTATTTATTTCAAACGCAACTGATTGATAATTAAGTTCGTTGAATTTTAAATATCTTAAGGTAAATGTGGTGTCATCTTGTGGCAATTTATAATTATTCTAACCACTTTATAATAGGTACACGTGAAATTAAGACCAGATTGTGAACATTTTTTTACAAATATTAACAATATGGCTGGATGGGGTATTAATAATTGATTCTCAATTGATCAATTTTAGCTTTAAATGTCACTTTTTTAGATGATGACAATTTTGAACCTCAAGGTTTAGGAGGCACCAACTTATCCAACAAATGGGAAGGTGAAGATGAGGATGATGATGTTAAAGTAAGTTCTAAAAATAATTTCTTATTTTCTCGCCTTAGTGCATTTTAAATTGATTAGTAATAAACGGTATAAATAAGACTTAATATTACCGTCTTTTGTTAGGATAATTGGGAGGATGAGGAAGAGGAGAAAGAAAAGAAAATTGAAGAAGCGGTTCCTGTCGAAGTAAAACAAAAATCTAAAAAAAAATTGCAAGATATAATTGCGGAAAAAGAGGTAAATTGCTTTCAATGTTGGTTGTCTCTTGCGATTTCACATCATTATAAATTATCCTTAGATGTCATCATTTACTTCTTAAATTGAAGGTTTTAGGGTATAAAACGTTAAAACTATGTTTTATTGCCGAAGTACCTTTTAAATTTAAAACTTAACCCTCTTGTGTCTTAGTCATATTTAATCAATGTGACTGACATTTCGATTAACTTTTAATACACTCTCATTACCATAATTTGATTGAGCTCATGAAAAAAACATAAATGAAAATTAGATGTTGACCATGTAACAATTTACAATATTGTTATATATTCGAATGAATCGATTATAATACTTTAGCGAGCGAAACGAGAAGAACTAGAACAACAAATAAAAGAAAAAGAGGAAGAAGATATATCTCACGAAGAACAATTACGAAGGCAAAAAGAATCGGATCTAAACTTAGCATTAGAAACTACGTTTGGTGGTGGTAATAAAAATTTCGGTATTGACGGTACCCAATCGATTAATAAGGATGAAATTCAAGAAATGGCCGATAATCTTACAAAAAACGTACAACAGCTCGCTAAAAACGAAGATTATCCTATTTTCGTTGAATCATTAGTTAGAGGAGTTTGTGCCACTTGTAAGTTATTACTTTAATTTATGTTAACTTTGTGAATGATTAATTTCCAGTAAACTCGTTCGATTTAAAAAAAATTAAAACCACTATCGATAATTTATATTTGGAAAAACAACGAATAGAAAAGGGAGATAAATCGAAGAAAAATAAAGGCAAAGGAAAAGCGAAATTGAAACTGGACGGAGACAATGTAAGGTTTCTCTATTTATTGATGCTATTTAATCTATTACTTTTTTCTATAGTTGAATCAATATTCTGCTTACGTTGATGACTACAATTATGATGACTTCATGTAGCAGGCTCACATAATCTACCAATTTTTACAATGAAGGGGAGCTTTAATTGTTACTAAATATCTTTTAAAAAACTTTAAATGTTAAAAATAAATTCGTTACAAATAAATATTTATATCTCCAAGTTTATAAAGAAAATTTTTAGTGAAGTAATTATTATTGCTCCTTATTAAATGTTATAAAATAAATACTTAATGATTTGAATTAGATAATTCATAATTTTAAATGTATAATGTATCTCGAGCCGTCTTATAGTTATTTTTATTATGTAAAAGAAAGGGTTTTTTTTATAGAAGAATCTGAATCTGTACTAGCCATTAATTATTTGTTTTTATTTATAATTTTACAGTCAGATTCTACAATAATTATTAGTGTAAATCCAAGGTTTGCACGAATTGAAATTTTTTAAAAATATAATAAAGGTTTTGGACTTGGATTTTTTTCTTAATTATCTACTAACCGTAAAAATGGTGTGTAAAAGTTTGGATATTTCAGTTAATCATTTGATGTAGCTTTCATCAATTCTTGGCGCATACAGAATGGAAGAAAAAATAAGAAAATATTTATAATTATGAAATAGTTCATACATATAACTGCTATACAGTAACATTTATTTTACGGCGATGCTTATTATTATTTTAAATGTGGATATTAATAACAAAACCTATACAACAAAATTAATAAATAAAGAAAATGAATAATGTATATATAACGAGTTCAAGTAATTAAATAAATAAAAAAAAACCATAAAACTAGATTGTATTGACTACATTCTTTGGCAAGGTCTTTCCAAATTATCCCCCAAAATTAACTTAAAACTACTAAACCAGAAAAAGTAGTTTTCTATTATGTTACAGTAAAAAATTAATAATATGCAAATGTAACATAAATAAAACCAAAACGAATATCTACATTATGGAATGTTTATACAGCCTGTCCATGTAGTACAAGGACCTGTAATATTGCGGTTAAAAAATAGATTTATGCAAAATTAGTTTTGATCATTCTTTTAGGTTCCTAAGTGGCTACAATTTAAAATTTTTTTCAATTATATATTCATGGACTATGTACCTGTCAACTTTGACATTTTAAATGGAAACAGTTATATTTTATTTAATAAATTATAACTTTCGTCAAACCAATACTAAAAATATTTTGATAAATTGACTATAGTTTCGACTTGATTATTTGTAAGTCATCATCAGAATGAACTAAAATTAGTTAATTCTGATGATGACTTGCCAATAATCAAGTCGAAACTATGGTCAAATAAAAATATTTTTAGTATTGGTTTGATCAAAGTTCTAATCTAATAATAGATAAATGTATCCATCTTCAGAAATAAGATAGGGAGTTATGCGAAGGTTTCCAAACCGAAAATTTTTTTTTCACATTTTCCGACTAGTTAAAGCCGCTTTACACGGTGAAAGTCGGTGCAACTTTTTCGTGCAATTTTTGTTATGCGCATGCTCGCGTGCAAGTTTTCTTGCATCAAATGAATTAGAACGCGATGTAATTTTTCTTGCATTGCACTTGCAATTTTAGTAACTTTTTAGTTATATTTGATGTTGCCAACTTTTAAAAATTCTGTTTGCTTGAAAATGAACTATGCAAAAAAGCAGCAATAGCTAGCTTTAATTCTTGTAACTGCAAAAATAATAGTAGATTTAAATAGAAAAGAAAAAAACGCTGGTGGGTAAAGCGTTGATTGCAACAAAATGCTGGTAATATAGGAAACTTAAATTAAACGAACTAATTAAGTATATACGTTGATTGGTGTTTTTAAACCAATTGAAGAAAGTAGAGTTTAAATTAAAAAAAATACTCATGCGATGCTCTATTCTGCTTAAGCATAAGTTAATAATTACTTTAAAATTTGCCAAATACCACTTTACAAAACTCCTAGTTTGTGCTCCTATTAAATAAACGAACATTCAGCTGATGTGATAAATGTATTTTTTATGTGGTTGGCGACACTGTCTAGCGAAAAATTTCCTTTGAAATCTTTCATCGTGTAAAACAGCGTGAAATTTTTCTTGCACCTGCAAGATTTCTTGCATTGCAACCACTACATTTCATCGTGTAAAGTCCCTTTTAGAGTTAGCATATTATACTGCAGCAAAAAAAATTTACGTCGGTATGTAAACAAGATTCCAAGAAAACACAGCCGTCCGATTTTTATGATAATTTTATAATTCCGAAGATCTGATTAGATTTTTTGGGTATAATCTATGTAGCTAAAAGGGCCGTGAACCTACACAGATTTTGAATTTTGAAATATTTAGAAAAATATTCATTTTACACATTTTTGTTTCATATAAAACTTGTTAAAATTTTTTTAAATTATTTTTTGATCCGATAAGTAATTACTGAGATACAGGTAACATTCATGTGACACTAATTATTATCAAAGGAATGGAACTCTAAACTGTAATGTCTATTTTAACAAACAGGAAAACACCAAAAAACTATACTCGGATACGTGTTTCAATAGCGAAGCTATCATCATCAGCAAACCGATACTGTTTTTAGTATTTAGCAGTGGCGGCTCGTGGTCAATCATAGTGGGAGGTCAAAAATTAATTTAAAAATAGGCATACTTAAAAAATATAAATAACTCAAATGCACCCCAAAATTTTATACAATCTACAATTTTGTTCAAAATATAGCGATTTTTCGAAACATTCTCATTAAAATCTCTAAGGGATTTTCTGTAAGCATTGTCTAGCTGTGTACGAATGTCAACATTTCCTACGGTTGCAAAATTTACCGAGCATTTCATGTGTTCTGCAGACGAAACATGTTTTTTTATTTCCTCTTTTAAATGTTTTAAATCTCTGACACCGGATTTGGACTATAGCGAGTCTGACGAGTCTTTAGAAAATAATAAACAAACAAAACAGTAAAATACATTTGATACTTCACAACCACATATCCAGTTAGCTAAATCGTACATTACCTTGCGAAAGTTTCGATGAACATCTTTATTTTTGTCTTTGCTAGTTTGTCGTAAACTTAGTTCTGGCAAAGGACGACCATTTGCCTTGAACTCAACTAATTTTGTAAAATTAAGTTTGTTAGCACTTTTAGTTGTTTAATTTTCTGCACTACCGACATTTTCTATTATAGCGCATGCACACGCGAATCAAAAATAGTATTTTTACAAAACAACACAACAACAGTAAAACATATCAATATAAATTCTTAAATTGATTTAAAACACGCGAAAATCGAATCAAAAATCGAGCGTAGTTGTACACCCTATACGAAGTCAACGTAAACTGCGGGATCCGGCTCATGATCCAAAGTTGATTATTGTTTCGGACGTTCGCGTTTATTTGGGCGCTGCACGTTTTTTGAGTTTTTCCGGGTAGATCTAATTCAATGAGGACAATTCGCACCGCCAGCCCAAGGTTGAAGAGAATGAATTACGAACGACGGCCGATAAATTTTAAGTTATTATACTTGTGACTTTTGCGAGTAAATTACCTATTTTAATAAAGCACGTAATAATTAATATTTTTTTTATATATTGTCAACATTTTTGGGAGGTCATTGACCAATTGACCATATGGACAAGCCGCCACTGGTATTTAGCTATTGAAACACGTGTTCGAGTATAGTTTTTTGGTGTTTTCCCGTTTGTTAACTAATTATTGTAACAATATCTCCAACAATATCAATTTTACAAAAAAGTTGAGGAAGAAAAGTTGTTGAAAATTCTATTGTCTATAGCTTTTGTTTGAACCATTTTTTTTCTAAAACGCAACAGGGCGATGTGAAGTTCTATGGTAAACGCTTGTTTTTATTCTGAATCTACGTGAAAAACTATGGTGACTTTATATGTATACGAGTCTTACTCAAAAAATAAAACTTTTCATGATTATTTTGAAATATCAAATCACACTTTTAGGGCGGTAATGACCCTAACTTTTCATGATTTAAAACTTGCCATCGATTATACAGGGTATGAAAAAAAATGTCAAACTTCTAATCGAAGATTATGAATAACTTGATAAAATCTAATGGAACACCTTGTATGTTTTTTGCTAAATTAATGTAGAATTATTTTTTTTCAATTTTGTTATACATGTTTGTCTACCAATAAACTGTTTTTATCGAAAATTATCATCGAAAAATTAGGCAATGAAATGCGAACGTCAAAAGTTTACTGTTGTCACGGTTGTATTAGTAGTTGCTAGATTTATCACAATTTTATTGCATCTTTGGATTGTTATTACTAACATTATTATGAGTTTTCGACAGCAGAATTAGTTAGTATATGGCTTTTATTCCACCGGAAAATCGAATGGAAGCTCCTGTCACTGATAATTAAAGTAGATAATCCGGAACTAACGATGAGAAAAATACTAGGAAACATGCTTTGTACTGAAGAGGATATGCAATTTGGCATCGTTATCAACAGTCATACCACTGGAGTACGACAAATAGGAGATAACGTTGGAGTTTTGAAAACCCCTGTAAACAAGGTGTTGCGAAAAAACAAAATTCTATCCTTATCGCGTAGTACAACACCATATCAATATCTGACAAAAACAGAATTTGAATGCTGACACGTTTACTAGGAATTCTTCTCGTATTTGACATTTTTAGTTTATTCAGATATTCCTTTCGGCTATTTAAAATAATCTGTCCAGCGATTTTGTTGATCTATTTTATAATTTCGAGTATGTTTTGGTAAAACGTGTATTTTTGATTAAACAAACAAGTTAGGGCTAACGATTGATTTTTGGTAGACTAGCAGACATCAATATTTAATTCAACATCGATCTGAAAAAAATAAACAGGGTGTTCCATTTATAATCATTTTCGATTACAAAGTTTGATTATTTTTCCTCATACATAAAGTAAAAGTGTCGGAGTAAACAAAAGCTTCTGAATAGGAAAACACGTATTCAGACGCGAGAAAAAGAAAGACGAAGAGTTATTTAAATCATTCAGAAGGAGTAAAAAGATGGGGAGTTTGCCAGAAAAAGACAGGAATGATAAAGAGAAAAGTAAAAAAAAAAGAAGAGCGGGGAAGGCAAAAAGAAAAAGACGAAATATGAGATTCACAAGAATCTATATTGCGATGATAAGACAATGAAAAGGAAAGAGATTTACAAACAAAGATCAAGGGGTTTCTAAAAATGTGATTGAAAAAAGGACGAAGTTGGATAGAGAAGGAAGTTAAAGTGAGGATCCAGGGGATCACCACGGTGTGTACAGTCCTTGGAGGCCCACTACAGCTACGAATGTCTGAAGAAGCGCGAAGGTCCTGCCCAGTGCTGCAAATGTTGGCTGAATTACCCGGCCAACTACAAGGATTGGTCGGCTTTCCAACAAAGACAAACTAACCATTTCCCTCTCACAGGAAAGGAGATCCACAGCCCCGCCAGCCAGAAGTGTGGTGTCGGTTTTGTCCTACGCCGAGTAGGCTACCAGCAGCAATGTTTTCCCAACCTCTGTCAAGCCCATCTCATCCCCAAGGTCACACATGAAGAAGCTTGTTGAAAAGAGGAAGCTCGTTTGATCGCAAAAATCCTGCGTTAACTCCGTATTCAACCACTGCTTAATCAAAGAAAACCGAACTTTGCCATTTGGAGAGTTTTCAGAATTTTTTTATAAACGAAACATAGGCGTTGCGCTAATTTCCGAAACTCATCATCGAATTGCGACAACCTCAAAATTCGAAATTACGGCAGGTACAACGACAACAGAAAAATAGGCAAAGGCGGTGGAACAGCTATCTTTATCAAGCGTTCCATCTCTTACCACTGACCTAGACGCCATTATTGACTCCCGTACGGCTACAATAACCGCCTGAGGCTTAAAAAAGAAACACTCAGACTGGCCAAAACGGTTTATACGAACCCACGCTATACTCCGAACGGCTGGCCCAATAACGTACTCGACATCGCGATCTTTCACAACGTCACAACCTTTCAAATAGAATCCCAAAGACATTTCAATCGTGTCCTGATCATTAAAAACGTCAAAGAAATTCAAGACACAGTTAAAAATCTCACAGATCTCATGAACAAATGCATCGACAAAGCCAAATCTGGACCCTTTGCCTCAGATGGCAATTAACCTGCCACCCTGATGATAAAGAGCCCTTAACAACGTCTAGACAAACGTACGAATTCTCATCTAGGAGCACCGAAACTCCCCCTTGGACAACAAACTTCGGTCTCTATCCGTGTCCGACAATAGCGCCTGGCAAATGATCGAAGCTATTAAAAATCAGAACCGACTAACGATGCCCGCCATTCACGGACCCCGAACTATCTTATATCGACGCCGACAAAGCAGAAGCTTTCGCGGACACTCAGACGCCGCACTAACGCGACCTACCGCAACGTCACCTTTGGTATCACGAACGATAATATCCGACACGCTGTTACCTTGCAACTGTTATTTTATCTTTTATTAATTTACTCTAATACATTAAATGAATTTAATGTACATAAATGTTGTTATACTCCTCAATTATTAATTAGTAGATTTTCCCAACCAAAAATTGGGCCTTCTTAATAGAAGTTAGACGGGGATATTGGAGTGAAAACAAATCCTTAGATTTCTTGATAAAGACCGACCTTGTCGGTCGAAACGTCGACTCGTGAATAAGGAACAAGGTGTTTTAACTCCAACATCCCCGTTTAATTCCCATTAAGAAGGCCCAATTTTTGGTTGGGAAAATCTATTAATTAATGTACATATTTTGTAGTAGAAACTATACATATTTATCTTTGAGAAATGCAAATGCAAAAATGGTGATGAGCAACATGCACAAAGCCTCGGATGCATTAGAGGGTAGGGCTATCTTACATGCGGTTTGTCAGCCCAGCGATGAGACCTCAGCGATAAAATGGACAAATCTAAAAGGGCACCAGTTCCCTTAAATCTGAGTGAATGCAGGGGTCTTTCTAAAAACCCTAATGCGAACTTAGAAAAGTATGATCTGCCGCGGTTCTGGATCGTATCTAAGGAGGAAGGGAATTACTTGGAAGCGATTAAAAAGCTTGAAAAAGTTGCTGTGAATGTTAAACCACATGTGAAGCTTAATCAAAGCAGAGGTGATATTCTCGTTAGAGAAAAACCAAAGTTGTTTTTAGTTTATTTACTTAGATGCAGTTTGTTTATTTATTTAGATATAGCAGATTTTATTTATTTATTTTATAGTTATGTTTATACACTGTGTACCTATATGCAACTTACCTGTTTTAATTGGTCCCTCGATGACCTACAGAACATACTTACCCAGCTGCAATATCTGTACCTGCTCGTTGGCGATTTTAACGCTCATAATCCTATGTAGGGTTCAGAAAAGCTGGACGCTCGTGGTCGACTGCTAGGAAGTTTTTTTATTAATAACTCCAATCTAACGCCACTGAACGATAGTTCATCTACCTTTTTAAATGCTTGATCTAACAATTTTTCGACTCTCGATATTTCTTTTGATCTGCATCTATTACACCGATGATCCAATAGGAAGCTCTTGATGATCTGTACGATAGTGACCACTTTCCCATCACGATGAAATTCCGAGTGCTACAATCCTGAATATCGATAAAGCAATGTGGATCTTTTTAGATCAAACTTATCTGCTCTGGCAATTCTGACAGGAACAAACATCGACGACGAGATATCCCTTCTAATGGAGCACATCACGAACGCGACGTTGATCGCCGTCCTGAAATCTGGAGGTTATCACTCCAGGAAGAGACACGTCCCTTGGTAAAACGAGGAAGTCAAGAAGGCTATCACTATGGTAAAGAAAGCACACAACCATCGAAAATGTGATTTCTTTCAAACGCGGCCTGTTGAACGATATTGCGGAGCAAAAGAGCGTTGTGGGATAAATACGTAGTGTCTTCGATTAACACCGATTCTCCGATTTGGCTGGTGTGGATAAAAGTGCGTAGGATCTCCGATATAAGCAGCCCTTGCAAACTCCTGTTTTTTGGGCGGATGGCGTCGCGATAAGTGAGCCGGTAGAAGAGTCAGAAATTTGCGGACAATTTCGAGCTTGTGAACAGCTCACAAAATTCCTACCAAAACTTCCTCGAACATAAGCGGATTTTTGAAGGCCGCCATCTTGATTTTTGCACCGAAGTCAAATACTACTACAACACCCCATTCACAAAACTAGAGTTAGATCAAATCTAAGAACTACAGAACTACGAGGGTAACTGTAGGACCAGTAAACCAGCACAATGAAATGGATCGACAGTGAACTGAAGATCATCATTTCGGAACACAGAAATTTAAGTGAAGAAGAGGTGACTGCCAGAAAGGAATGGAACAATAAAAATAAAAACATTTATGAGACCCTAGATGTAAAACGAATTCAAGAATTAGAACTTAAAGCACAACAATGATTGACAAGGAAATAATTAAAAACTGGGGTTTTGTTTCTCGCCGACCACGATTTTAGAAAGGAACTTGGTCGTGCAAAATCAGTGCCTTCCGCAACGGTAGGGAATCCACTCTTAAATTAGATGGTGGCAGCGATACAGAAATAAATAAATTTTATAGCACAAACTATTATTTAATGTTAATTTGCTGATGCTAAAACGATTTTTACTTTTTGATACTATTTTTAAAGGCATTTTTGATTTATTGCAAATTTTAAAATTTTTTACTACATGGTTTAATAGATAATATATAGGCGACTTGATCTCGAATGTCACTATTATTTTCCGGACTGTTTAACTGCACAGCACGGATCTTGGACAGGGCATGGGATCTGGATGGCAATAGTGACATTTCAAATTCTAAGTTCTACGACACACCGTAGCTTAGACAAAGTGTCAGCAACTAAACTTGCACGTCCGAGAACATACGATAGTTTTAAATTGAACACCTGTAATTGTAGTGCCTATCGTGCTAAGCAATCTGATGGTGAATTCAGTGACAACGTAGTGGTTGGTGATCGGAGTTCATCTCCAATTTCGTGCGAAACTTTGTCACCGCCTAAACTAGAGCAAGAGCTTCCGGTTCCTGACTAACACAACCGACGTTCGCATTACATCGCCTACTTAGTTTTTCGATGGTAATTATCGATAAAAACGAATTTCACGACTAACAATCGATTATGGTAGACAAACATGTATACCAAATTTTTGAAAACTTAATTCGATATAGATTTAGCAAAAAATATACAGGGTGTTCCATTTTATTTTTTTAAGTTATTCATCATCTTCGATTACAAAGTTTGATATTTTTTTATACCCTGTACAATCGATGTCAACTTTTAAATCATGGTCGTTACCGCCCGAAGTGTGAGTAAAATTGGATTTGATGTTTCAAATAACTTAAAAAATGAAATATCTGATATTGACCCGTGCAACTATGAAGTAGTAACTAAATTGCGCGCTTGATGTGACATTAAATTACAGTTCGAATATCGAGAATACTTTTTTTTAAATTCAATTAAGCTTGTTTTATGTACTATCAACTTAGTTAAATTGTAAAATGCAGAATAAAAACATAAACAGCAAATATATACAACAACACTTAATTGAGTTGAAAAGAAATAAAAATAAGTATACTTGGGATTTGAACCGTAATCCGTAATTAACAGCCGTGCAATTTAGTTACTAAGAGTTAATATTTTATACTCGAACACGCAGACCAACTGAGCTACAGGTCATATTGTATTGGTTCGGCGTCTAACAAGAACATAAGCGATAGATTTTCAAGAAACTTAAAAATCTTATTTTCTGACCTTACAAAAATATTTTTTTAACTATTTAGGTCGAATTGTTTCTTATTATACCACCTATGCCATTCGGCGTTTGAATTTGGATAAGGAGATGATATTCACAAAAAATCGATTTTGCATGTATTTATCTCATGTCGCACTCGGCCATGGAAATCTTGTAAGTATATAGTTATACGCAGGCGCTATTGTCTTTTTGTGGATCCAGCATAAGTGAGGCTGCCCAAAGGGATTCGTAAGGTTCAACGATTCCTGCCTGAAGAGGCCTGCTGTTTTTTTCTTGCTTGGAGGCATGCGTTAAGAAAGTACGTACATTAGCGCACGATCGTCAGTTTCAATGATTTTTCTGCTGACAATCCAGATTGACTCCTTCTACTCTTTTTAACTGTATTAAAATTTGTTGGGGTATTTGGAACCTACTGGACAGGAATATTCAACCTAAATTCACATATATGTGATTTGGATCGTTAGCAAAGTTTCGTATTTGTTGTCCATCGCCAATTACAATATTTGGACAATTTGTACGAATCTTTCAAAAATCCAAAACATTTAATGAGTGTAATGGTTTTGTGGTAGAAGCTGCTGTCGCTTGTCTGCGCTCTCCAATCCTTTATTCTTCGACAAGTTGTCTGAAGTTATGGCAGTAGACCCAAAGCTTGCGCTCTTGTTTTTAATTCGCTTAGCGGAATTTAAGGAGATTGTCGTATGATTTTACATTAATTTGCGACACCCGTTTGCGATTACGCTGATTATACCACACAGCATGTCTAGTTGCATCACTAAGGAGGGCGTAGTATTATTTTTGCTTTGTGGTAAAAATCTTCCGATGTATTTGGTGTGCAGGTTATTGGAAACCAAAATAATTTTTAAAAGTAATATTGAAGTCCTTCCATGATTTAATAGCAAATTTCCTCATCTCCTGAAGCTGTTTCTAAGACTATGTTTGCATATGGACAAGAAGCTGTTGAATTTGACATCTGAACTACAGGATTCAAAGGTGATAGACTGTCTTGGGGCATTTTTGCTGCAGATGAAGAATATTTTACTCGTGTTACTTGGTTTTTTATTATTTCTACGACACTGCCCGCTTGTCATTATCCAACAACTTGGTAAAGCAATAATACTAATATTCAGTATTTCAGTCACGGTTTAACTTAAATTTTTGTTCACGTCAATTGTCTCCTTGAAAATTAACCACAAATTACCCTTAACTATAGACTGAAATACTGGTGAATGTGACAATAAAGCGCGTTTCACATCTATCATTGTTCAAATTCTTGCTTTAGTCAAATTTATTTGATCAAATAAGCTTGACAATGGCGGTGTTTCACATTTGTCAAATTATTTTTAAAAATGAGTGTTTGTTTTGCCTCGTTTTTTTTTCGTCATTGCTTTTCAATGATCAAATGTGAAACGACCTTAAAACAACAGAAACTCACAATGTCTTGAAATGTAAATATTGCGAGATTCAAACCTTGTACAACAAGCGAGAATTTGAGTCAAACGTTGGCTTTTTGTTGTTGGATGCACAAAATTGTCAGCGACGCGTTCACAGAAAAGACAATTTTTTATATACAAAGGCCACACGTTGGGCGTCAGAAACTATTAAATTAATGTTAATTTGCTGATGCTAAAATTTTTCTTCAAGAAACAATAAAGCGTAGCAATTAAAAACAATTTTTGGTTTTGAACACTTCCAAAGTAAATGAGATGAGGGCACAAAAACTAAAGGTCAAATTAAAAAAAAAAAGTTTTCATTAAATGTGTATTATTTTAACAACAATAACATTTATTCATTTCTTTCTTCTTTGTTTCGGTTCCTGATTGTACTTACTGTCAGATGTCAGTAAAAGGATTGTATCATTCCTAGAAAAAATAAGACATACCTATTGGAATAATAATTGCTAAATAGATTACATCTAAAAATTGAACCAATGATGTGCGGTTAAAAATGAATCAATACAACAAGCGTTTGTATGAAACTATACAACATTAAACGCATTAAAACTTATATAAATTATATCGACTGCTTTGGTCATTACTTTCTGAAAAAATAAATATAATTTTATTGATAACATCAGTTCAATTTGTACTTTTACTGTTTGATTTATTTTTTATGTAAATTCAAATAGATATTCCTTATATTGCTTTTAATCGAGTCTGTAGGCCGGGTGTAGGCGTTAAGGTTTCTACAGAGTATAATTTAAGCGGCGCGACAGTCTTTCAATATCCGCGTTCATGACGAACACACTACTACCTTGCACGCGTAAAACCTTTCGTGACGTGACCATTCGCCCAAAAATACATTTAACTATGACGGTTTATTGTAAATAAACAAATGCATTTGTGTTGATGAAGAAGAAAATTTTTGCAGATACCCAGCTTAAATCGTATGTGCCTCAGACAATAATATTGCCATCGTTGTCAATTACTAATTTTAACGTAAAATCCGAAATGAGGAAGAAAAAACCGAACTTAAAAGTAAATACTGAAAACGACGCATCCGTCAATAAAGAAAATAAAGAAGAGTCCGACTCTGAGAGACCGTCCACCGCGACTTTGGAAAAACCTCAAATTTTGGACATTAAGTTTATTCGTAAAATCGACATGTCGTTAATAAAAAAAGAATTTTTAAGTATAACAAATTTGTGTCGGGTACCGCTAACAGTGATTAAAGTATTTGAAAAAACGGGAACCTGTGAACGTCCGCTAAGTTTACCCAGCACTAGTGATAAATCAAGCACTGACAGCTCGTCAAAACGTTCCAAAACTTCTCTAAGTACCTTTGATAACGATAAGCCAAGACCGACAACAAGTGAAACAATGAATCTTAAAAAAATTAACCCGCCCAGAAGCACTTCCGTTTCCAAAGGATTTGTTAAAAAGACTTCTAAAGACCCAAACAATAATGAGAAACTGGCCAAAATTGATAAAACTAAATTAGTTAGTAAAAATCAGAAATTGATCAAACTTCCTGAACCCTGCACAACGTGTGGTCGACCAGAGCAACCGGAACGTTTCCACAGTCACCCAATTGGTTCAATAAAGCCTACAAAGAAAATGAGTGAACCTCTAAGAGTACCTGTTAAAAGTACGGTCCAAAAACCTATAGCAATGAAGTATAAATCTAAACTTAACGATTGCAAAAAGAAATGAGTCTGATGAAATCGTAACCCGAATGCCTCGTCCTGCATCAAATCGAGGCCCTAAAACGTTAATGTGTTACGTGTGTGGTCGAGATTTTGGAACGGCATCTTTACCATTGCACGAACCCAAATGTTTAGAGGTAAGAATTTTAATATGTTTTTTTTAAATACATTTTCACCTATAAGGTATGCAATCAATATCAGACAGCCGGTGTCTAAATATAGTCGAAACACCTACTTCTATGACGGAAGAATTGCATGATTCATTTACATTAAAAATACACGCCTATAATGGGATATCGTCGTATAATAACCTCGATATTAAAATTTTATTGTTTTACATGAACGTGAAATTGTTCATCTGTCGCTTCTTAATGGTGACCCACTGCAGAGCATTTGTCCTTAGTGATTGAATAGCGTACAAGAAATTTTTATATTCATTAATTTTAGTTTATAAACCTATTATTACTTTCCAATTAATTTTAGCTCTTTTCAGAATGTTATTGAAATACCAACCTTTCCGAAATTTTCTAATTTTTTTCCCTTTAAACTTCAAAATAAGCGCTTTAACACTACAGTACAGTGCGGAAGTCAATTCCCCCACTCGACTAAATTTTAAAAGGGTTGACTTTTTAAGAAACTTCAGCAGCAACGTGAATTAAGAAAATATAAATAATTTTTCATTGTTTTTTTTCCATAGATTGTGTGCTGGTATATTTGTAAAGTTATTAACAAAAACAAATGTAGATGGCCGACTCCACGTGGCACGTGGTACGAGTCGCTAAAATGTCTTCTGAAACGAATTCTTTATACTATTTTTTCTATTTTGGGCTTTTCAGATTGATTTTAAAATAAAATTTCGTGAGTTTTTAAATTTAGGAAATTTTGAAGTATAATTGCTAGGGTGGCAATATTACATTAAATTTTGGTTTAAATGCTAGTTTAAGTTTAATTAGTACATTTATCATTCGTTTAATTAAAAAAATGGGTGGAAATAAAAATAAGTAGGTAAATAAATCTACGCATTGTAATTAGGACAAAAGATATCTTTCTTGTTGCTAGGAAACGCTACTTATTGTTGGTATTTTTAATGAGAACAGTACATAGAGGACTCGTAAATTTATTGGGGGGGTGGGGTTTAAAAACAAACTTGAGATTTCGAAAAATGGCACATAGAAAAGTTGTTCATCTTCATGAGTTGGATTAGTGTTTAAAATTAATGTACTTGTTTCTGAGACACCGTGTATATTAAACAAACTTTCTTACTTTTTTTACCAAGTTACACATTTACAAAAATTTCTGAAGTTGTTATATATAAAGTATTACAAACTTAGGTGTTAAAGTGATAAACCTTAATAAATGTAGAGATTTTAGGTCATATTTTACTTATTTTATTATTAATATACGGTGACACTGACGTTATCTTAATAAGCGATGACGTTTACGTCACCGTAATAAGGGAATACGATTATTGATTTTGATAGTTTAATGCTTTCTGTTAATCTTATGTTACTTCGTAGGGATAACGTTTACCGTTACTAAATTAAGTGGTAAACGGTAAACGTTTACTAAATTAAGTGGATTAAACAATCTCTAAAAACTATAATCTTTGTTACAGAAATGGCACAGAGAAAATGCAATTTTACCTCCTAGTCAACGTAGAAAAATTCCTACCAAACCTGAAGTACCGATGTCTTCAGAACAATGGAATCAGCATGCCTGGCAATCCTGCCAGGTAAGACAAAAATTAAAATAATTTAATCCAGTACCTACTTCCTTTTATATAACAACCTACTATTTATTTAATCGGTCAGAAATGTTGAAATAATAATATTGGCTTTGCACGTTCTCTTCCGAGATCCGTAAACGTAAACCTTAGTACTGAAACATAACCTTTAAATTCGTGTCATGTGTAGTACGCAAATCAACAAAATCAGGCATTTAAAGATCACGTATTTAATTTAGTAGAAATATTGTTAGTGATAAGCAAGTGATAACGATGTCGTCACCTCATGGACAGTTGCCTACAAATTATTTTAATTGTGAATAATTTTTCTTAACGTATTGCGTCATATGGAGATTAGCCATACGATGATTATTAACAGTAACATGTTTTGGCTAAAAAAAATCAAAAGCTTAGTAACTGAACTGTCTATCTGCATGGTGGGATTGTGTAGCAGCAGCATACATATTTCAGTTACATTAATAGGTGTAAAGAGGATTAGAAACTTTAAAAGTTACCTACACATTGTTATCTTGAGCATAATTAAAAAGATACATCAGTACTCAATTAAGAATAGTTATCCTGTTGCAGTTCTTAAATGCTCTTGTATCGCTTACATACTCATTTTTACTCATCAGATAGAGAACTGCCTATTTTTTTACTGATACTCTCCTTAGATGAGGAATATTATGTTGCGCTGGTCTTCTGTATAAGAGCGAGCAAAAGACAGTACAAAAAGGAATAGTTGCAGCAATGCTGTAGGTTTACATTTTTATATCTCTCGACAAAAACGAACGTGTGTATTTATAAAATCTTTTCTACGTATATCAATTGCGTTATATCTTTCAATTTAATTTAACTGAAAACAAGTAGATTATTAAAAAGCCAAAGCTAATTTAATCTTTGCCTTTTTATATTGACAGAAAGGCATGTACGTCCATTAGGTGACGCTGACAACATTTTTGACGGTTCCAATTAAAAACACTCAGGATTCTTTCTACCATTTTAAACAAACATGTTGAACTTGAAAGAAAGGGACAAAAATAGTTTCTGTTCGACAAAACTAACTAACGTCGTCGAAATAGACAGTGTTCGGGTTTATCCTATTTTTTTAATAGAAAATTACCGAAATAGTAGGCTTAGCAATCCTGTCAGGTTAGACAAAACTTTCCAACAATTTTATCTTATACTTGCTGCTTGTGACCTTCGTTGGTAATTTCCTTTTTAAATAATTGATAAGTTTTTATTACGAATAATTAAATTCCGTTGAATTTCCGCCCGTGACTTTTGCTTGATTTCTTTATCTTGAAGCGGCGCAAAATATAGTCAGTTCGTTGGCTTTGCCTTATGACAAAATATCCGCTGTATAGTTATATTTTTCTGAACGTAGTTTGAAGTTTTCGTCGTCTAAACGTTTTGTTGGCAGATTGCGCAACAGCTTTAAGGTACGCGTCCATAGGTACGCATCGTACGTATCGGACGAATCGTATGAAACGGATCATTTTGTGGTAGTGCGTCCACTGTATCCGTAGCGATCGGATTGCCGATGCGACGGTCGGATTTTTTATTTACATTCGCATTTTCGTTGCGAGTGAACGATCAGTACATTACAGTACATTACACAATCCAGTATTACAGTGTGTGTACCTAATAGACAACATGGAAAGTGATGAAGAACTTGTCATTATTACTTTGTTATTAGATGAAGAAGAAAGTAGAGGAAATAAGAGAAAACATAGAATGTGGATACATGATATATTCAAAAAAGGTCACAATTTGGAGAATATCATACACTGTTTACCGATTTACTCAACGATGATGTAAAATTCTTCCAGTATTTTCGTATGTCTCATGCCAAATTCACAACTCTTCTTGACATCTTACGTCCTCATATATTAAGACAGAATACAACATACAGAGAGGCCATAGAACCAGAACAAAAGCTGTGTGTTTAAGGTATGTATTAAAACAATTAGTTTTAAATATTAAAAATATAATTATTGGGTAGGTATTAAATATTAAGTAGATACATCGTTTCAAACGCAATGTGAAAAACAATACGATTACATTTTTAAACCAATTTGCTTTTTATTCTAGTTGAGTCAGTTTTTTACAATGTGGTACAAAACAAAGTTATTCCGATACATTATTTATATTAGGAAATTTTAAAAATTGACTTAGATATTGATTATCTTGATCCTGCGCATAAGAAAATTCGTTTGTGGAAGGTGAAGGAGTCATAATGGCATTTGAATTAGGCAAAGGAGACATAACAGCACTTGAATTAGATATAGGAGACATCGATGCATTAGAATTAGGTGACGGAGTCATAATTACATTTGAACCAGGCGAAGGAGACATCGTTACAGGTGACGGGCAATGAATATGCAGAGTTTCGTTCATGGTAGGTGAAAAATACATTGTTCTATTTGATGTTTGTTTTGAAGTAGACGGTGTAGAAAACCTTGAATAATTTGATTGTGGCGGAGGCATCGTTACGTTGGAAACAGAAGTTGGTGAAGTTAACGCGATGCTCATCTCTACATTGTTAACCATTTAAAACAACTGCGCCTTAATATGAACTTGAACTCGAATAGGAAAAGTCTTGACTGTTTTTGCCATATTTATAAAAAATTCAACCATAGGATCACTCTGAATGCTGTTGAGTTGTTCTTTTTTGATAAATATTCCTGAAGGACGTTAGCTGCAGTTGGTTGTTGTGGTGTTACAAACTTCGATTTCCTACCAACAGTTCGTGATGATAACAATGACGATGTTGGTTGTGACTCTTGTGTATCACTTGATTCATTTACTGTATCACTATCTAAATTATTTAGATTACGTGATATTTCAAGCTCTTTTTCATCACCGTTACTATCATCACCAATAGGTGGCGATAGGTTTGAAAGTCTCTCTTCCTCGTCATTCAAATACGGAGTGAGGAAAGTGAGCTCTTTATAGTATTTGGGAGGCTTCAGTTTTGATGCTGCTTGGCCGCTTTTGGTTTTGCGCAGATTCAAAGCCTTCCTATGGTTGTCTCTAGTTCTGGTCCATCTCTCCTTGCATGCATTACCTGTAATACATTACAATGAATCAATATTTTTAGATTATGATCAAGGCGATTAACGATGTGTTGATTTTACGACGTGTTTGTTTTATATTCTGTACGGAGTGGTGAATGTATTAATTTTACAATACAAAACCAATTTTGGCTTTTGGTGTAACTTTCAAAAATTACCTTACAATGTAGATACATAAAAAACAAAATAAACACACATCATTGTAAAATCAATACATTCATCACTTCATTCAGAACCCAAAAATTATAAAATGTTCAGTTTTATAACTAAGGATACGCGTATATTAGGCTATTTATTTATAGGTATTTGAGTATTTAGAATAATATTAACCTTGTTTCGGTTGCCATTACTTTTGTTTCAGGTTTTGGCCACTGGGAACTCTTTTCGTTCAATTTCATTTTCCTTTAGGCTAGGTGAACGCACAGTACGAAGAATCGTTTACTCAACCTGCGAAGCCATATCCCAGTTTCTACAGCCACTAGTAATGCCTAAACCATCTGAAGAAGTATGGAGAGAATCGGAAGAAGGTTTTCGTGAAAAATGGAATTTTCCTAACGCGATTGCTGCCATTGATGGGAAACACGTGTTGATACAGGCACCACCGCACAGTGGATCAAATTATTTTGTTATAAAAACACTTTAGTACGGTGCTATTAGCCTTAGTGGATGCAAATTATAAATTCATAGTCGTAGATATTGGGGCTTTTGGTAAAAACTCTGATGCTAGCATTTTGCGAAATTCTAATTTGGGTAAAGGCTTACAGAATGGAACTCTAAATATACCTTCACCAAAATATTACCCGGGGTCAGTGACGTATTACCTCACGTCATAATTGGTGATGAAGCTTTCCCATTATGCACGAATTTGATGCGACCATACTCACGCGACGATGCACAAAGAAACGAAGAAAAAAAGTGTTTAACTATCGGTTGAGTCGTGCTAGAAACACTGTGGAAAATACGTTTGGAATATTGGCACGGAAATTTAGAATTTTCGAACGTAAGTTGTCTATGTCTCAAGAACACATTGTGAGTGTTGTAATGGCTACATGTTGCTTGCACAACTTTCTAAGAAATGACACGTGTCACTGGACAGAAAATGATTTGAATATTTCTATTTCCAACATGAGAGGACTGCAAGACTTAAGAAATATAGGTGGAAATTCGAAAACAGATGCTTTAGCAGTTAGGGATGGTTTCAATAAACTAAATAACTATATTTTACTAACTAATTATATTGTAATATGAATAAACTTACCAGTTTGATTTAATCTCTTTCCAATTTCTTCCCAAATGTTGTCTCGTCTTTGTTGATTCGAGTAATTAGGGTGTTTTAAATTGTACAACTCTTCGTACTCTTGTACAATTGTTATTAGCCTTGCGATGTCCATAATAATTATAATTTAAATAATAAATATATTATAATTAAAACACGTGTGTACTGAGTGTCGAAATACAACAGAATGATCAGTGTGGCGACCAGTGACGACCGGTTGTGACACGCGTCCACTTATCGGCAATCCGTATGACGTCATCCGCACCAGTCGGAAAAGTTGCCCCTTCGATCAATTTCGTCGGCATTACCGACGGACCGATACGTGCGATCCGTCCGCTGCCGGCCAGTGGACGCATATGTATAACTTACTATACTAATAATTCTAAAATCCGTTTCATACGATCCGTACGATACGTACGATGCGTACCTATGGACGCGTACCTTTATAAGACAGACCATTTGGAGTTCGCGTTAAGCTTTTGCAGAATTCACTTGCGTGTATACATGCACATAATATACCGGGAAAGTAAATAAATTTCGGATTTTGAAGTTAGATAGGGGTGTTTCTTCCAGCTTCGTAGTTAATAGAATTTCTTTATACCAAAATAAATAGTCTTCAAAGTTATTGGAAATTTAAGTTTACGTCTAGTTTTCGCGTAATGCGGTTTTTTAAAGCTTCCCTTACTATTAACAAAATTTCCTACTCAGTGTAGGTTTTTATCAAAAAGAATTTATCGTAACGACCTATTAATTTTGGCGTTTATCAGATTGATATATTTTGATTTGCCCTTATCGTCTTCGATTGCATCGTATAGTCTTTCGAAATACACCTACGTTTTAATCGTCGGAACGACTTTGTAGCTATAGTCCTGCTGGTACATCGGAAGCGACACCTCCAAGTATTTATGTACTTCATTTCAATAAATATGTGAACATTATCGAAATTAAGAAAGGCTTGGAAATTCTTGTTGTAAAATGTTAGCTGTGTATTTTCGTATTTATGAGCATGTATTTATTATTTGTTTTAAAGCGAATTATTAATATTAACATTCGGCGCATTATCATTCATTAAATGGACATTTTGTGAGTGTAAAATTTAATCTTTTAATGCAAGACGCGCAAGGTCAGATTTTATTATGTTTGATCTGAATCGCTTTAATATGTACGAATGTAGAACATATATCATTTAATGTAATTAGTTACGTGTATTAATAAAAATTAGCGAGAAATATCAGATGAACATAGGGATAACAATTACTACCTTCTTCATCACGCAGTTATATGAAGCTACATCAATACGTGCCGTTTTTGAAATCAGATGAAAAGGTTGTATTGGAAGTCAGCGGCCCGTGTCCTTGCTTGCAAAAGGGACTAGTCACGGACGTTCTGATAATTTAAATTTAATTTAAACCTAATAATGAACGCCGTAATTATCTTCCCTTGTAGATTTTAACAAAAATTCCTGCTGTTATATTTAAGTGCTTTTGGAGGAGTCGAGGTTTAAATGGCACAACAACTCTTTATATGTGGTACATGGTACAAAAATGACTAAACCAGAGATAAGCGATGGAGATGTCGATTTTTCTTCTTATTCAACTATTTTAAGGATGATTTGATGGATGTTGCAAATTAAGAGTACTGCTTAAAAAAGTTGCCCACTTAGGAAAACAATAGCACGGAAGTTGTGTAAAAATGGCCCAAGGTGAGTCACTACAGCCGTCACAGGGTTAAGATTGAAAATTTACGTGTAACGGTGAGAACGAAAATTGTTGATAAGGGGTAATTTCATAAATTTTATAATGATCTAATTGTTTCGCCGAAAGCACCCTTTGGCGCATAAAGATATTTTCGGGAAGCATCAAAGGAGTGAACATGATATCATGCCAGAGTCATTTCTGCCGTAAGATAGAATCAAAGATGT
Organism: Abscondita cerata; assembly: GCA_030710515.1. NCBI lineage: Eukaryota > Metazoa > Arthropoda > Insecta > Coleoptera > Lampyridae > Abscondita > Abscondita cerata. The sequence goes on from JALBCR010003182.1 coordinate 185,190, forward strand.
CGTCTTCATTTTCGAGATTGCATGATCGATTTTGCTAGACTCTCCCACCTGAAAGAAGGAGCTAAAATCTAGATAGTACTATTTACCTGCGCCATACATCGTGATATATACTATTTGAAATTGGTTTGATCGGTAGATAAGGAATCCTTTCAGATTACTTTAAACCGTTTTGTGGACCAAAGAGGAATACTGAAAGTTGTGTATCTATAGCAATAATGCGACGATAATTTCTCAGTACATTATAATTAGTTTGGAAAAATTAATTGGGACAAGGTTGATGACGTGGATATTTAACTCACGTACTGCTGAATGATGGGGTAAACGGTGGAAACATCTAATGGAGTCATTGAAGAGTTTACTTCTTTGCATGCTGGACCAGGAAAAATTTTGAAGAGTGGATGACAACCTTAGTCGATGTTCCAAATTCCATATATACAGGGTGTCCAGAAACTCTCCTGACAAACCAAGACCGGAGATTCCTCAGATAATTTTAAGACCATTTAACCCAATTCACCTAGTTTGAAAATGGTTCCTAAGGGAGCTAGAACTCTTTGAAGATGGCGCCTGGTAAAGTAAAAAATTAAAAGATAAACTTTGCGAACTGACAACAATTTGACTTTATTGGTCCAATGTTTTGGACCAAAGTTTTCCATTTCTGTAAAATCACTGGTAGCGGGTAGATACTTTTCTACGACCTCGGTGAAGAAAGATCTACTTCAGAAACATAGAAACCGTATCTACATAAAGTCATGATTCCTCTCACCTTCTGTATGAAAAGATCATGCCTTAACTAGATGTCATGACCACCTTCTTATTATCCTCTCCGTCCTAACTCATCTTCCAAACCGTGTAGCCAACGTGAAAGGGTATGGTTAATATCTCAATATACAACATGTGGAATTTTAAAACAAACAAAGAGTACCCCTGGTGGGTAAGTCATTAAATGAATATTTACATTAAGAAGTAAAAAGAAGGACAAAACTTTACATTGCTTGTGGAGCATCCTAGGTCTGAGTGAGACAACACTACCTGAGAAGAAATGCACTATATTCCGGACATATTCTCTATGAATATCATTAATGTACAAGCACTCACGGGAGGAATAGAAATCATAATACACAGAGAGATAAAACAGTTCGTCATTAAAATTAAATCTATATATGAGCAATATGACAAAGAGTAATATATACAGTATGAGCGCGGATTGAGTTTACAAGAGGAAAAAATGATTCATAATTGTTGTGTTGACGATAAAAAAATATAGTTTCTTAAAATCTTATATTATTGGACGAAAAATATTCATCGCTAAAAAATTATGCGTGTATGTCATTTCAAAACAGTTACTACGTATAGATAAACACAATTAACATATTGATTATGAAATTAAACATTTTTTTACATTGTATTTATTGTTCAATTTGATTACCACGAAGCCAACATGTCATTTTGTGTGTTTTATGCGGATATGTCGCATGTAAATAAATGAAAATCAATTAAAACATAGATATGTTGCATGTGTACGACATTCTTGAATGTGTGTAAGGTCATAAGATCGTTTAATGATTCATTTCGATAAAAACAACGAATGCAATGAACAGTATTGTGAAAAATAAACCGTAACTAATTACTACATCTTTGCGTGACCAAAACTTACAAAGGTCACTAAATTATGTAACAAATAGAAAAAAACCATTAGGATTTGAATCAAACGTGTTTAAGAATTTTCCTTAATCGTAAAAACCTAATGATTTTGTGAAGGTTGGGGTTCGTAATATTGATGATATGAAATTGGACAATAACGATAAAATATGTATGTATGTCGCATGTCACGCCGTAGGTGTAATAACAGTACGAGTTCAAGGTTTAGGATAGAAAAGATAATCAATATAGTTTATATAGTTATATGTAAATTTGATTTTGATAAATGAATTTACATATATTTTTTTAATAGTAAAGGATTATACCAAAAGTACTTAATTGAATTTCGTAACATCACAAACAAAATTTGTCGATTCATTTATAATGATTTTAGGGCATTCTATACAACTTTTTTTTTTAAATCAATTTTAATATATTTCTTTTTATACAAGCTTATAAACTTTTGTGTTTAAAAATAAGTCAAGCTTCAGAAACCTAAATGAATATTAATTGGTGATTAAGGTAATGCGGTTTCTAAACCAAAAATTTTATCACACTTTTTTGACTCATTTTAAAAAAATTGTCTGGGAGCCGTCTGTAAACACGATACCGTAAAGCGGGGGGGGCTTTTGACTAACGAGAGTTGGTGGTAAAAGTGCATAACTATCAGTTCTTGGATCCCAATGCCAAAACATACAATCGTCTTGGCAACAACAGTATATCTTTTTTTATCGCTTTTGGGGTGAAATGAAGTATTGTTGTTTTGTTAGCTGTTGTACTAGTTTGACTACTACATTACAATAAAAACATTGATTTTAATACATTTTAAATAGTCAAGTTATGGAAATATTTTAAGCCAAAAGGTACCCCTTGCCATGGCTGCCTGAAGAATGAAGGGTACGGGAACACTTCAGGTTCTGCCTTACAATTAAACACACACAACATAAACAAAACACGTATCAAAATAATAAACGTTTATTGTTATTAATATAAAAGGTTTGAATAGTTGTTATTTGTATTATTATTAGCATTTTGAAATGGTGAAAAGAACAACTAAAAATTTTCTTTAAGAAATTTATCGCACCGATGCAACAATCTTCTTTTATTTTCGTTTCGCAACATTATGTTTGCTTTTTCAAGTTTTTTTCTGTATAAAAAACTTATTTGATAAAATGGTTTAAATAGTGAAATATTAAATTAGAAAATGTTGTTGGGAGGTGGAATACTTCTACATTATTTAATATTTAATTATTTATCAGAAACAAATATAATCAAGCATCCTGGTGGGAAACCGTTTGCGTTCTGCCAGTTTATATTTAAACAGGAATGGTTTTAATCGACAAAATAATAGTACAATGACAACTTAATAATATATAGAATGACAAAATTGACAGTAACAAATTTCTTTTTAAAACCATAGAAACTCTAAAGAGTTTCCATATCACCACATTCTTCCTAGCTAAAGAGTACACGACATAACGTAATCCCCGAAACGGCTGGGTAGCTTCCTATCTCTTGTTGGTCTTCGTTGGCCTGTGTCATCTACTTCAGGCTCTGTTACTGGAAATTCTTCTGTTTCCTCAATCATACTATGTGAATCGAAATAGTCTTCTTCATTTATCTTAGTTGATTCGCTCATCTCGTTGAGTATCTCTGATGTCTCCTCGACTATTTCACTATCTAGGCCCAATTGGGCTAAATAACGGTTTGAGACTGTTGTTTCACGACCATCTACCAAGCGAACATAAGAATAATCTGGATTAACATGTAATAACGTAATTTCTTCCACGTCTGGTTGACATTTATTTGTGCGGGTAAATTTTCGTATTAGCACATTTTCTCATTCGGTCAACCAAGTGGCTATAGATATGCCATTTGTAGACCGCTTGGTATGTGTAAACATTTGCTCATGTGGCGTACAATGAGTAGCTGTGCACAGTAACGATAGTATCGAATGTAATACTTAGAGAGAACTTGTTCCCAATTTTCTACAGCTAGTTTGCGTGAACGTAAGGCCAATTGTATTGATTTCCAAAGAGTCCCACTAAAACGTTCCACTTGCCCATTCCCTCTTATTTAACAATTTTATGAAACTTACTAGATTTACGTTTTTACCAGCTGCTTTTTAATAAGACTATCAAAATTTTGTAGGTTCACTCAAAAGTCGATTTTGAAACGGTTACTTTTGTTTCTCTTATAGGCGCCATATTAGATAATTGATTTTTATTAATAAATAATAAGTTTTTTTGTCATAACTTGAGAATGAGTGGGAATATCTTACTTTTCTTTAATTCTTAAAAGTGGTTAAAATGTGCGACTTTTCTCTAATTCAACCGATGCTGTATCGCCCACCGCTTAGAATATCCCAATGGTGAGCTTCTTGAAAGTGACCACCCTGTATATCATCGCTAATGCGTCTTTGACTAGTATGTGGATTTTTGACTAACTCACCAATTACTGAAAATTCTGAATTTTCTTTAATCACGGGTCTTTTTTTTAAATATTGTGGGTATTGAATACTTTCAGTAGTTCTGAATATTTCTATCTGGATACTTTTGCGTGTATAATCTACTCGCTAAAAAGCAGTTCTCTTGGCACTCCACTACAACTAAAATCATGCCTATCCTTTCTTGGCTAGAAAACTTTTTTATTTTTTTAGGGATGACTTTATAAAGAAACGAAGCAGTATCGGTCAAGACCTTTATTGATACACACAGGGCAATAAACAAATTGATATTATTTGACAGTAGCATCAAAAGCAACTTGATGCCATTAGGTGAATAGATAAACTCAAAGCATAAGCGGTAAGCGCATTTTGTTCATAGATAGTTATTTCATTTTTTTAAAACTAATCATCGTTAGATATTAACATACCAAATTTTAATATTCAAAAATAATATAGCGAATTGTATCACAGTCTTAGACAATAATTTAAAGTTTACCAATGTTTACAGTGTGATCGATTTTAGATGTAATAAATAACGGTTGCTGTTCTTTGTGACCGGGGACGTGATTCGACTGACTCTTAGAGCCTGGGGTACTAGTCATAAGCACTTTTCTGTTATTTTGTTCTAAACAATTTTTTTTAAAACTTATTATCTAAATTTGAATTGACTATACATTAAAAATGGTTGCAAGATAATGTTTATTTTCCGGATATCTAGTAAATCACAAAATGTTAAACTAGCAAATTTTAAAATATCTCGAAAAGTTAAGGTTTGGTAACCTAATACCGACTGAAAGCTAATTAGTTGCAGCTTCCAACAGGCCACAGAAAAACAAGGTGTTCTATTTAAGTTAAGCAAGATATTCAAGTTTTAAGTCGTTAGTGTTATGCGGTAGTATTAAAAACACCCTGTACATCATAACATAACAGTAAATATTGCAAAATGCATGTTAAAAGCTCTTGCTTTCTTAATGTTATTGTATTTTATGGAGGGTCTGCAAATCAGGTAAAATCGATTTATCTCCGCTTAAAATTTGACTTTGAATGCTCTACCTGTTCGCCGAGGCAACCATACTGTAAGTACTTACATAAAACCGTTCTTTTCTGAAAGTGGAATTGATATTTCAGATTTTTATATTTTCTTTTTCAGTTCGAAAAGAAAGACATTGGTAATTTTTTTTTTGGTTTTTTGATAAGTTTATAACTCTATCCATTGTTTTAGGCATCCCTTGTTCCGTGTGACAACTGTGGAAGGACATTTTTACCCGACAGACTAACAGTTCATCAACGCAGTTGCAAAAATAACAATGAATTGGTAAGTACCAGTGTAATTTACTTCGAATTGTAATTAGTTCTTATTCTTATTATTTTGTAGTTTATCATACGTTTTTAGTGTAAGGCGTTTTACATGTTCACTCTAATAATAGGTACATAACTTGTCTTTTTTCATAGTCGCAAACTAATTTTTTTACAGTGTAGCTACCTAAAAGTTTATGGTTAATACTAAGAGTTGACTAGAAGAAAATAAAACGATTTGAAAATGTTTTTGTTGTAGTTTGTTCAATGTTAAAGCATTTTCTTGCAAATGTGTGTGATTGTTAACAATTTTGCCAAAATATTTTCTTATAATAATGTTTATTTTTAGTTAGCTGTGACTTTTTCATAGTTACAAAAACAATTACAAACATTTAATTTATATTATTATTGTTTTTATTTTATTTTTAATTGTTTAACATTGCATTTAGTTTATTTTAAGGATTTTTTATTGTTTAATTTAATCATGGCGATATAATAAAATCAATCTTTTATTATTATTGTTTTTTATTTTCTTTTATTTTGCGTATCAGCTAAGATAAATAAAGTAGAACCCTGTTTTACCGCACTGAAATGGTTAGAAGTTTAATAGCTAATGTTGGAAGACTTCGGAAGTTGCCGGATTAGCATACAAATTTCTAATAGGAATTATTATGTTGACACTGAATGTTATTATCAATCAAAATTAAGGTCAAAATACGGGTTAAGAACCGATTACAGTCTCTCAGTATTCTTGTGATAACAAATCAATGTAAACTATAAACACATAAAAACTTCACATATTATTATTTGTGAAAATTATGAATTATTTCTAATTTTTTCACATATTAATACAATTTTAATGATCATTTGAAGAAATGGTTATAAATATTTTGATCACGTGTGTTTTCTTGTTTTATGTGGCAGTCGTTCGCATTATTCCTTTAATTTTTTTTATTATGCAATTACGAGATTGTGAGATATTTGATGTTAATATTAATTTTGGGTATTTTAAAATACTTTACTTTGTTGATGATTTAATTTTTGGAATGAAGCAATATAGAGGGACCCGGTTGTACAACCGAGAGTAAAATGATTTTGTAACTGTTGGTTATTGCAGCATCGGACACTTACGGTATAAGAAACCAGCGTACACAGGAGATTGTTTAAAATATTGCTTCACATTTACAGTTCCAGTTGACAATGTTATCTAATGTATTATACTTCTTCCAATACAAATATTACATTACAATTTTATGAGGGTTAAATAAAACGTATGTTTCCGAAAATTTCAAAGTAATTAAATTACAATTACTAGAATTTGGTAATAAAAAGAGGAAACCGACCCAAAAAATCCTTTAATTTAGGACCAGTTCCACCAAACTTGAGTAAAATTAATCATTGATTAAATACAATCGTATCCAAGGAGTAAACATAGCAACAATTGTCTTTAATAAATGATTAAATTTAATCAAGTTTGGTGGAACTGGCTTTAATGTTTATTTATAATGACGTTGTTTCTCTAATTATTATTAGCATAATTATGACTAAAAATGTTAATTTCTAAGGTGCAACACTACAATGACAATTAAATATAAAACTTATAAGTATATTAAAACTAAAATTATAACACATATTTAGTTTCCAGTTACTGTTCTTTATAATGAGAAATATGTGTTTTAACGACATCTCGTGTATAAAGAACACTTAAATAATAGTATAAACTAAGCAATGCCAACTGTAACGGTAATTGATTGTTATGTGGAATATCACCACCAAAGCGATAACTTTAAATGCAAAACAATCGCGCCGAAATACAAGTCAAGACCAATCATCTGCTTGTACAGTTGCCATTACAGTTAACTGTTGGCATTGTTTAATAAATTTTTAACTTTTTAATTTTAATTTAATAACCACATTTTCGGCTACTAATTAAATTCATGGAAATTTAAAACTTTCTTTAACAATGACTAATTTGAAATAGAAGTGCTTGGTTGTACAAACGATAATTAAGTATGTCCTGTGATTGGTAAATATTGTATTTACCTAATTACTATTATTATTGTTAAATGTGATTAAAATGCCGCTTTTTTGAAATAGTGGGTACCTACTAACCAGAAAAATAATAAATTATAGGTATTGATAATTTATCTTGCACCAATTTGTATTATTTGCTAATAATACCTACTACCTTCTATTCGGAGTGTGGTGTTGCCGGTACATGTCTTGAAATTCTATAAACCGTTACATTTCAACTGCGTGACATTTTCAAACTTACCATGTAGTAATAACTGTTTGTGTTTAAATTTGAAATGAGTTGATTTTATATCTCTAAACGTTTCCTTCAATAAACGTTTATTCTTTGGGTACATGTTTTGTTTATGTTATGTTTGTATAATTGTTGCCCGAAACCTGGGGTTTTCTTCTCTCTTTTTTCTCCAAGCAACCTAGGCTGACAGTTTAAATATTTACACAACTTTAGTTACATAAGTGTCTATAGTAAATTTCTTCTACTTTTCAATTGTCCAAGTTCCTTTCCGGTTTAGTGGCGGTTGAATACTCAACTGCTAAAACAAGTAAAGAATACACTATTTTATTTGAAATACCTCTGGTGACGTTTTACAAAACAACATCGTGCTTTTAATGATCATTAAGCCCAAATTACGTTATAAATGATCATCGGTCGGATAATGAATTGACAAACTAACAAGTAAACATTTGTATACTTATTGATTATTTATTTAAGTTTGTAGTGTGTCAAGGGTATAGCTTATTTTTTTGTAATTAAAGTGTATATAATCCCATTAGTTAAAATACACTCCGCACATTATTAATTATCGCACCACATCTGTTTTCATAAAATTGTGGAATCATGGAATACCCATGATGTATTTTTGTAGGTATATAATGTGACTACATGTCGATTACAACAAAACACGTTAAAATTCCACTTACCAAAAAAAATTAAAAAAAAGAATGTGAAAAAGCAGAAAATTTCTATTTTTTAAAAATTTTTTTCACAAATTCTGATGAACTTCAATAACAAGTATTGCCCCCTTTTGCTCTTATAAAGGCCTGTAGAAGCCGTGGCATATTTCGTAACAGTGCTGCAACAGCAACATAGTCCTGGCTCATGGCTTCCCACTCTTCCAGTAAAGCCTGTTGCCAATCTTCCCGGTCTTTTGGAAGCGCCCTATGATGCCATAGTTGATGCTGCAGATGGTCTTATACACGTTCAATCGAATTTATATCCGGGCTTTGTTCTGGCCAGGTCATGGTAGGCATTCCAACCTCTACAGATGATTTTGCACTATATGCACTATGTGTGCGCGGACATTATCGTGCATAGACAGAAAATCTTATTTGATGAAAGGACCGCACGGCATGACGTGAGGCTCTAACGGCCGGTTCTACCAACACAACTTAAACTTAAGCAGATCTTAAACACAATTATTGCTATGGTTTTGACAATAGCAATTTTTAAGCATTGCTTAAGTCATGTTGGTGGAACCCGCCATAAAACCTCTGTTATATAACGTAAAAATATAGAATCGTACAATTTTTGTTTAAATGAATTCTAAATAACGCAACGTGCACATTAAAAGCAACTTCAAATATAATATTTCCGCTACAATCTTTTTTCTGCATACAAAATGTTTTTATTGCATTCTTAATACACTAACGTTATTTATATTTATTGATGACGTAATTGGTGCAACCTTCTGCAACTTTAAACGATGACCTCTATGACTTGAGTTTACTTGTCATACTCTTTATATTGAGATGATTTGAATTTGAACTTCACGTTGCAAATTAAATAAATAAGGTGTAATAATAATTTGAAATCGGTTCTACAATTATACAAACACATAAATAAGATGTAAAGAAGAAATGCTTGTCAAAATATTTAACTGTCTCGTTTAAATATTAAACCTTAAATAAATAAAAGAATTTTTGAATTTTTATAAAATTAAATTCAGCTAGGACTTCATTCTTTTAATATTCAAAGAAAGAAAATCAATCAAAATCAGTACGTAACATTTAGTTTTATTTACACGTTAAATAGCCTTCATTTATTTACAAACTTTAAAATTTGGAATTTAAATAACAATTTGATTTGCGACTGCGCGGATAAAATGTCGCTTGTGCGTAAATAACGAAAATTATATATGTGTTAAATACGCGTTTTAAATAAAATTGTAAGTAACAAAATTAGATACGCTTATAAGATCTACACATGCATCACAGGATTTTTAAAATTTAACTATAAATCTAACCTTATTATGCCGTTACAGGTAAGTTGTCTTTTGTTTTCTTTTCAACTTGTAGTCTTGGTAATTCGTTTACAGGTGTCTTCGATGCTAACCTTGCACCAGAAGATGAAACCTCAGGGATGTAGTAGTCGTACACTTTATAACGATTTTTCACAGCATCTTCGTAACCATGTGTTTATTCTACAGGTTCGTACATTTATTATATTTACTAGTATCCTAGCCCATTTGAAAAATGGGCCTATCTAGACAATCCTGAAATTAAAGACGTAAGGTCACTGCTCCAAGTCAGAGGTCAAAGGTCAGGTCAACTTGGGACCTACCCTAAAACATTCCCCTTGACATCCTGAACACTTTGATATATAACATGCCTATGTTTCCCTGGGTTTAATATGAGGTCAAAGGTCAGGTCAACTTGTGACCCCGCCTACAATCAGCGCCTGGACCTCCTAAACAATTTGACGTATCGTGTTAAATACATACAGCTTTAAGCATAAATTTATATTCAGGACGGCTAATAGACATGTATGTGACTCAACAACGACTTCAAGTAGTTAAATTAATTGTTTAGCCAAAGTTTAAGAATTTTCGTTGTAGCTGTAGGGTACTATTAAGATTCATAGCAATATTTACTTTCCATTAATGCTTTATTTATTAATTACGTTTTGATGCACTTTTTTTTTATTAATTTAATTTACTAAGATGCGCAAAGTTAATACGAAGCTGGCTTAATAAGCTTTTTTTTTAATTAAAACCACCATTTTAAATGGTTAACGACAATTTTAAAGGTTCATTGTTTGGTGCACCATCTTAACTTCACACCTTTTATGGTTCGCCCCAAAAGCGTAATATTCCCCACTTTCACTTTGCTTTAACATGGTTGTATATCGGTTTATCCTCATACTATACAATACCCAAGTTTATCCTTGTACATACTATACAATACCTATGGTTAAGATTTCATACATTTCAACGACATTGCGATTACTGCAATAAGTTGTAATTAAAATTCAAGAACAACAAACAGACAAGAAAATAGTAAATTGCAAGGACGATAAGACCTCTTTAAAGCAAATAAAATTATTATAATTGAACGTCTAAACAATCATCACAGAAGAAGAGGGATTATAATTTAGAAATGTGCACAATAAATGTTCGTTACATAAGGTAAAAACTGATTCTCCATATCGAAATATCAACTAACAGGTATTTAAAGGGATCAACAAATATGCATGTAGATTTATTTTAAAATCTTAATGAGGTTGAATAGGCATTAAACGTATTAAATTTAAAAAGAAAATTTTTTTTAGTGTTTTGTATACGAAACCCAAATTAATCAAATAAAGTTAACGAATAATAATCTTAAATTTGAGTAATTAGCTATCAATCGTTTAAGGAGTGGGTTTGCTAGTAGAAGTTGAAAGGAAGCGATTGACGTATTGGTGTACTTGGAATGTTTGATGGTGATTCTCAGCGAATGCAGGTTTTATAGTCTTAGTAATCCCAATAAGGTTTAAGAAGAAGCATAGTAACAAGTAGAAATGGCCATCAACGAGTTCGAACACTCAAGGAATTCCAAACATTATCACCAAATATCTAATGAGTATAATAAGTATGAAGGTAGAATAGCTGGTATTCTAATCCGATGAAAAAAGGTCAGCCCTGTGTGTATATATTGCAATAATATGAGGTTACAAGCTTTATAAAAAAAATTTTTTTCTTGAAACTTCAACATGAAATTTTACCTTCAAAATCATCCATATAAATGGTCTCAGGTTTTTTATCGAGTAAAATTTGGCGCAACTTTATCTTTCAGAATTAATAATAATGCTCTATACTTTATTCCAGGAATAATAATTATCTTTCTTTTTCTAGGCCACAAAATATGAACTGACTTTCACGATGTTACCAGTAACTAAAAACCACAATGTAACCAACAACACAATTTTTTTATTTTCACACACATTCAATCAAATAAAATTACGTGTTTTGAATTAAAATTATGCAACAGCGCTTTGAATATAAGCGACCACGTGGTTATCAAACAACCCATACGTATTTCGGACGTGCAACAAGTGGTTTTATTGTGTGCGACCAATATTTATACAGGAATGAACTTAAAGACTATTACAATAATAAAAACTAACGTCTGGTTACCAATACAGGTATGTATGGGACTTATTATTTTCTTTTTGTGATCTACCGTATTCCGCTTTTCAGGTTACTTCGTTGCAACCCGGATTCTGTTGCACGCTGTGCAAACTGTTGCCCCTTTAGGTCTACCTTTTTAACACTCAGCTTATATTAACAGTTCGTGGCCCAACACTTTATTTAAAACTTTCGACGAACACCTTATCGTGTAATTATTCTTGCTTTCATTATTTAAATTATTTATTTCGTTTGGTGCACTTGTATTTTACTTTCTTTTTACATTTATTTGTTCGCGTGCAACTCGAATTAACTTCTACACGTCACTTTAAATCAGTGGTTCCCATACTTTTTTTTCTCATAGACCACTTTAAACATTTTGCTGGATCTGGTGCACCCCCTGCAGCTATTACATTTAATAACTTACTTCCAAAACCCGAAAAAAGTATATGTCTGTGTAAATCTGTGTTGTGGCTATTTTTCAATCAACTATGAGTTGAAAGTTTTCGAAAAAAAGGTTAGAATTTATATTGCTTTGATTATGCTGTGAGTATTGTCATTCAAGCTAAGTTTCAAAGCCAGTCTAAAAAGCGTCTTCATCCAACAGTTGGATTCCTACTTTACTTTTTTGTATTCTAAGATTGACTCACAGTACAAGAAACCAATAATCTCCCACTTCGGAGTGGTAAAAAGTAAAAATAAATATTTTCTTGTTTTGTAGCTATTTATTCAAACACAAAAATTACTACACTTTTAATTATGTTGTTATAACAGTCTTAGTAGAATCAAAATTTAACATCAAAACTAATAATGATTATTATTTTAAAAACAGTCGCAATATAATCAAAAAAAGTTATAATTTTAATGGGAGGGATGTACTTCGTGAATTGACAGCAAATTATCAATATTTGGCTTGAGTTTAGTTAAGTATAACCGTAAATCTCCTCGCTCTGTAATATTTAATCTGCTCCGTTTTTTGTCAACAAGTTTGTTACGGCACTAAAACTGCGTTCGACAAGATATGACGAAGGAAACGCTATGAGAAATTTTTGCACAATTCCCCACAGTCCTGGATATTTTTCAGGTATTTGTGCCTGCAGCCAAAATGATTGATACCCTCTTTTGAATGCTACTTTGAGCTCCTCATTAGTGCTAAGCTCGAGTAGCTCTTCTTGCAGTACCACATTTTCCACTTCAGTTTCATCATATGGATCTATTATCCATGGTGGTATATCCATCGACAGAATGTCTTCAAATCTGATTTTAAAATCATCATACAGGGCAATCAAATGTTGAACATACGTCTGAATATCTTCGTCGAGGCATTCTACCTGCGATAAATTTGGAAACTGGGAAAATTCACGTCGACCAATATTTTGCTTCATAAGTTTCAGTTTACCAAGAAAAGCTGAAATTTCACTCTTTGTTTTTATCAAATTGAGGCTGTCCCCTTGTAACTGTAGGTTGAGGTCATTGAATTTTTGAACAAATCTGTCAAATACGCAATGTCTGCTTTGAAATTCATGAGGTTTTCTTTTAAAACAGGATCTTTAGTGTTCAGAAACTCTAAAACGAGTCGAAAAGCAAATAGAATCTTGATAGACATGCACCTTTCGACAACCAGCGTACTTCGGTATGTAGCAGCAATCGTTGGAAGTCCTCATCATTTTCTTCGCACAACTGTGCAAATAAGCGCGTATTTAATGCATTGCTTCTTATTTTGTTAACTGCATTAATCACAAATTGAAGCGCTTGGTGCAATCTATCACTCAATTTTTTCGCTACTAGATGTTGTCGGTGGATGACACAGTGAATTGCAATTACCTCTGGTATAATCCTTTTAAGATGACTTATAAACCCACGATATCGCCCGACCATGGCAGGAGCTCCATCTGTTGCCACCGAAATAATGTTTAGAATGCAATTGATTTTTCCGTAAAAAATCATTCAGAACATTAAAAATTGATTCACCTTTAGTGTCAGTCTTCAAAGTTTTCGCGAATAGTAACTCTTCAAACATTTGTTCGCCTTTGATAAATCGAACATATGCCAATAATAATGCTTCATTGCCAGGTAAAGTTGACTCGTCCAGTTGAATAGAAAAATGAGTTGTTTGCAGATAATTACACAAGAAACTTTCAACATCAGAGCTCATTTCATCAATACGTCTTTGTACAGTGTTGTTACTCAAAGGAATTCTTTTAAGTATGTCAAATGAAGATTTGTGCAGGACAGTTTTTAAGACCTCTTCAACAGCAGGCAAAATTAACTCCTCTCCAATGGTATGCGGTTTCCCAGATTTTGCTATAAGTAATGAGATATTGTAAGATGCCCGCAAGCCATCGTCGTTGCTTTCAGACGTTGAAGCGAACATACTATGCACGGTGGGTCTCTTTTCATACTTTTCCTTCAATGTTTGGAAATATTTCAAATCCTTACCTATTTTGTCAGGATGACACCTTCTTAGATGATCTTCCAGCTTCGATGGTTTCATAGAGTCATTGCTCAAGACTTTGTTGCATAAAAGACACATGGGCAATCGCTTGTCTGTATTTGATGGAAGAAAACCAAATTTCAAATATTCAACACTGTACTGTCGACACTTCTTCTTAGATTCAGCCATGTTTCGTATCAATTACTTACCTGTAAATATGAAAAAATGTTTGTTAAGTAATCTTAAAATGATTTAACAAACATAATAGAAGTGGCTTTTTAAGATACAAGTTGCTAACAAATAGATAGGTAGGTACTTACTTTTCCAACACTGGCAAACAATAATATCAATTCACTTTAATTTTCAAAAGTCTGAAAACTACTTCCGTCACTGGTGAACACTTATATAGGTACACTTTCTTTTTGAAATTCCGGAAACAACTGAGTAATGTTTTTCATTCGCATTCGTATTTATATTAATGAAAAATCCAACAAGTTCATGCAAGTTCAGACACGACTTTAACTAGGCGGGCGGGCGGCGCGGCATCGGCGAGTCTTGACACGCTCTTTCTGAATATGGAATATGCAAGTTCTTACAAAAACAATTGCTGAGCTTCTTATAATATTGTCTGCCTATATATATATATTATTGTCTCCCTTATTCATAGGAGAAGTCAAGTCGGGTCACCTAATACATTTTTATAGACCCCCGTTAACGAGTTGTGGACCCCCATTTTTTTTCCACGCAAGCGTAGACCCCTATCGGGCTCCCGTAGACCCCTGGGGGTCCACCTGGACCACTTTGGGAATCCCGGCTTTAAATTTTAATTATTTGTTTATCTTCGTTGTGACGTCGTGTCTCGCCATCTCTTTCTATTTTCACTAAATTTCCGTCGTTATTTCAGCACGGTCTAAATACGGAAGATATCTGGCGTCGGTTTGCGCTCTTATTTATCAGCTTTCTAATCATGGCCTGCTATCTTCTTATTTTTAAATTGAAACTTATCCAAGTTTGCAACACCTCATACTGCTAGGGTTTGGTGCTGTATTCGACCTTTGGAATTTCTGAAGGATTATAATCAACATGGATAATATATATATATATATATATATATATATATATATATATATAATCATAACCCTTCTACCATTTGGTGTAGGGTATAATATTTGTTACATAAGTACCTGTTTTCCTTAATCCTATTATATTACTTTATGTACCAGGTAAGTTATTAGTTACTGTTAATAATAGTTATATCTCGACATTTAGTGTTACAATTAATACCAACAGAACTATGAACTAAACGACTGAATTTGTTTTGTAATCAACTAAAAATGCAATAATTAACCAAATCTAACATAGATAAAATGATTTCTTTTACATTAACCTCAACTTAAAAGTTATCTCCGCCAAGATCTTATTTTTGTTGTGCCAAATTTTACCTTCCTGACATGAAATAACCAAATTTGAATTTTAAATAAACAGATAAATTCTTTAAAAGTCATTAAATCATTAATCGCAAATTGAATAAACTTCTTTTGTCTTCTATTTACACTAACACTAGACATTTTCACACAGCACTTGTTTTTTCACCATTCCCATACACAAACTTTCGCCAGTCTTTTCTGTTTTTCGCTAAGTTCTTTGCACTCAACCAATTCAATTTTTTCCTTTCTAGTATTTTTTGAATTGCATTATCCCAAGTCTTCTTTGGTCTTCCTCTTTTTCTTTTTCCTGATATTTTTGCCTGCCATACTTTCTTGACTGTTCTTTCTTCGGACATTCTTTGAAGGTGTCCCCACCAGCTCAACTGTCTTCTTTCTATGAACTCGCCGATCGATGTCACTTGCAGTCGTTCTCTTATATCAGTGCTTCTTATTTTATCTAACAGTGTCACTCCTTCTACTCTTCTTAGATATTTCATTTCCATTGCTTCGATTTTTCTCTTAGTGTTGTTTGTTAGCACCCACGTTTCGCTTCCAAATGTAAGTATCGGTCTGTATATTGTGTTATATACGCTTAATTTAGTTTTTTTGATATTTCTTTTTACCCATAAAAGATTTGCTTAGTGCGTAGTATACTTTGTTGCATTTGTTTATTCTTGCGTTTATCTCTGGTTCTTCATTTCCTGCTTTGTCTATTATTACGCCTAAGTACTTGAACTGTTGTACTTGTTCCATTCTTTTTCCTTCTAGCTGGATATTAATGTCCTTTCGCTTTTCTTCTGTGACTGCCATTATTTTCGTTTTTTCTATATTTATTTTCATTTCATTTTCTTTCAAGATTTCGTTCCATATAGATAAATTACTCTGCAATTCTTCCTCATTTTTGCCCATTATAACCACATCATCTGCAAAGGCACATTCTGTAATTATTACTTGTTTTAGGTTCCAGTATCCTATATGCACTTGTTTACACCGTTGTTGGTATTTCTTTAATATATCGTCCATGTAAATTGTAAAGAGAGCTGGGCTCATAGTACCTCCTTGCCTCAATCCATTTGATGTCGTAAATTCATTTGATTTGTTATTTTGGCTGATGATGTAGTTTCTTGTGTTGCTGTATAGTTGTTGTATACTCCTCAGTAGTTTCAAACCAACTCCCCTATCCCTAAGTTTGTTCCATAGTTTTGCTCTAGGTACTCGGTCAAATGCTTTCTCTATATCAATGAATGCTAAATACATTGTGTTGTTTTGTTGTACTGTTTTTCTTATAATTTCTTTTATTGTAAAAACATGATCTTGTATGCTTCTTCCTTTTCTGAAACCGCTTTGTGAGTCTGTTAGCGTAGGTTCTATTATATTTCTTAATCTAGTTTCTAATATTTGTTCATATACTTTTAATGGTATGCTCAGAAGTGTTATCCCTCGATAATTTTTACATTCTGTTTTATCTCCTCCTTTCAATATAGGTACAATTTGTCCAATTTCCCAATCTTTTGGTAGCTTTTCTCCTTTCCATATGAGGTTGTACAACTCTAATAGTAGTTTTTCTCCTTCTTCTCCTATTTTTTTAACATTTCCGCTGTGATTTTATCATGTCCCGGTGATTTACCATTTTTCATTTTTGTAGAGCTGCTCTCAGTTCGTTTGCAGTTATTGCTTCGTCATCTTCTTCCTCCAATTTCTCTTTCTGGACTTGCGGTTCTTCTTCGTTGTCGTTGCTATTGGAAATTGTATCGTTCTCTTCTAATAGTTCTTTAAAATATTCTTGCCATCTTTGCATTATTTCTTGAGATCCAGTTAGTATTTTCCCTTCCTTAGTTTTTATTACATTTATTTTGTCGATGTACCTTTTCGCAGAGTTGTTATTACTTTATAAAACAGTTTTGATTTTCTTTACCTAAACTTTCAAGTCTATTCCCAAAGTCTTGCCAGGCTTTATTTTTGCTTCCATGATGATTTGCTTCACTCGTACTCTTTGTATTTTGTAACTTTCATATTTTTCTTCACTCTTTCCAACTAAATACTCTCTCCATTTTGTTTTCTTTAACTTCACTTGTTTCTGAATTTCTTCCGTCCACCATGCAGTCCTCTTCATATTTTTGTTAACTTTATTTATTCCGCAAGCATCTCTAGCGGATTTTATTATTATTGCATGTATTCTTTGCCATAGCCAATTCACTTTGTCTTTCCCTTCTTTTCTATTTCTTCTTTCAAATTCTTTATCCGTGTTGTTACCAGTTCTTCATATTTATTTGCAATTTCCGTTTCTCTTAATTTGTATGTTTTAATGGTTTCAACTTGGTGATTTAATTCTTCTTCCTTTTCTGTTTTTCTTGGTGTTTCATACAGATTTTAGCAGTTACTAACATGTGGTCACTGAATATTTCCGCTCCTCTTCTTACTCTTACGTCTTGAACCATTTTTCTATTAATATTTTCCACTAAGATATAGTCTATAACGGATTTTTCTTTTCTACTTAGTACTACTCTTGTGTATTTATGTATATCTTTATGCTCAAAAAACGTATTAGTGATTAAAAAATTATTTATTATGCAAAATTCAATTAATTTCTCCCCGTTACTGTTTTTAAGTTCTTCTCCGTGATTACCTATTACTGTTTCTGTTTCATTTCTTCGTTTTCCTACTCGACTGTTAAAATCGCCTGCTATAAAAATTTTTCCTCTGCTGGTTTCTGTAGCTTCTTCTAGTTCCTTCCAAAATTTAAGTTTATTATCTAATTTATCGTTTTCATTTGGTCCGTATACTGAAATTATTGTTATTACCTCTTTTCCAATCAATATTTCTAATACCAGTATTCTCTCCGTTCTCGCCTCCCACTTTGTAACCATTTTTGAAAATTTTTTACTTATTATGCATCCCACTCCTTCTGCAGCTCTATTTTCTTCTTGTACTCCACTATAGATTAATGTTTGTCCGCCCTCTAATTCCACCATTCCTTTACCTTTCTTTTTAGTTTCCGCCAAAACCAGCACGTCAATTTTATTTTCTTCACATTCGGTTACTATTTCGTTTTCTTTACCATTAATACTTCTGCAATTCCATACGCCCAATTTCCATAAGTACTTGCTTTTGTTTGTCGTTCCGTTTTCCGTCAATCCGTTGCCATAATAACATGCTAGTTTTTGATATGCTTGCCCTTGTCTCCTGTTTTAATCCTCCACTGCTTCTATCCCATTTCCACCATTTCCCTTCCATGTGTAATTTATGCCAGCCGATTTTAACTGCTTTACCTTGAGAGATTTCTTTTTCGCCAATTCCTTACATATTTTTGTGCCTTTCTTTCTTCGTATGTCATATCATTCTCAATATATATTTGCGAACCGTTCAATTTGACTTTATTTTTCATTATTTGTTGTTTACTTTCCCAATTTTTTAATTTAACTATTGTAATAGCTGGATTATGTGGCAAGTTGTAGGCCTCTAGAGCTTTTATTGTAACACCTACTTTTTCGGTTAGGAAGTCTTGTACTCGTTTTTCTAAATTGTCAGGCTCGAAATTACCTCCCTTAATTATTATGTTCGTTTTGCGTTTTTCTTTATCTAGTTTTTCAAATTTCATCTCCATAAGATCTATTTTCTTTTTAGTTCCAAATTCTCCAGCTTAATCATTCTTACCTCGTCTCTATATTCTTTTTGTTCCTCTCTCAAACTTTTAATTTCATTTAACATTTGCATCATTAGGTTTTCTAATCGTTCCGTTTTATTTTGGTCTTCCATATCTTGCTTTGGGGATCGGTTAGTTTTTACATCTTCTGAATGCTTCCTGTTCCTCCTCAGTTGTTCGTTTACGCTTGTTTTCATCCGTCGAATACCCATCGCTCTCTTTGGAATCCATTGTACACTTCTTGACGTTCGTGTTTGGTTGGTTGCCTATTTACTTGGATTTGAAAATTTTACTTTGTGCTAAAATGTTATCTCTTATCAGTATGTCAACACAAATTTCAGTATACAATATTTCAGCTACTTGCGTTTATATACTTCTGTGATCTGTAGAAATTCAGCCGTGGATATCCCCCTATACACTGTATCGCAATTTTCTTTTAAAGTAACAGTACTAATTTATATTTTTATCACTGATAATTGCACTGTGAAGCGGAGCCGCACATACGGTTGTCACGCTGTCACCAAAAATAGTAATTTTGAAATACATAATCTATTTCTTGTTTTAATTAATTTTTATACGGGGTGGTCTACATTATTTGACACGGGGTTTATTAGCGAAACAGTATTCAAATTCATGGTATGGGGTGTGTACATAAATAACCAATAAATTACCTTTACCATTTCATTTTTTAATAACAGGAAAAGTATACAAGTTTTAGTAAACGGTTTTCAAAATTAGACTTATCATTATTACATATTAGAAAGTTTTTTCGGTATTGTCAATAAATTTCAATGTGTGAACCCCTTGTTACATGGAGAACATCCAGTCGATAATCGATTTGTATGCGGTAAGATTTAAATCCTTACTAAAGAATCTTATGCACTGTTACAGAGGGCATATGCAATCCGTCGCCGCTATGCCGACAGATTTCTTCGGACTGTGAGAGAAACTTGCACGTACACGCTCAACAGTCTCGTTACTTACACTAGACCTACTCTGGTTCTTAATTTGTATTGTAACGAATTTCATTAGAGTACAGATAGTAAAATTCTATTAATTGAATTACAATACATGAGGAGAAACAATATATTTTAGTGGACGTATACACTTTAACAAAACCAGTAGCCCTGTAAATGTATTATAGAACAAACATGCAGTGACACACCCTGTATTTTAATACTTTATTATGATGTATATAAAAAATAAACCCACGTTTCATAAGATTTCCTTAAGCCAGTATCCCACTGTCAATATTTTTGTAATATTTGTATTAAGAATTTGATAGGCAGTATTGATAGTGTGATATGTACATTTTTGGTAAACCAGTCAAAATTTTATATTTATGTGACGTTCGTTAAATATTTTGACGTGACGTCACATCGAACACCCTATAAATTTCTATTCTATTAAATAACAAATTTAGTTAACGTGAGGTTTGACGTATCTTAACATTTCAGCAGTATTTAATTTTTTATAAAATCTTTAACAATTAGTGAAAAGCAAATCTAGGTAGTCGGCTTCAAAACCAAATATATATGTTGAAATTGATCAAAAGTTGTAGAACCCTATCAATTATTTACAAGGTATAATATCTAAATATTAATTCTTTTTCTAAATCATTTGTTTACGTTCCAGTAGATAAATTAATCATTATATTACAAACAAAACATCGATTACACTTAAGTTTTTTTAAGTAAATTTATGTAGTACACAATTTATGTAACTAATAACTATCCAAAATTGGTTCATTATATGAGCAAACCCTCTCAAGAATCTTATAGTGTTATTTAAAGAACATAGACAATATTTCCATAATTAATCCGAAAAATTTTAAAAGTTTCCTTTCTTGGGAATGGTATTGGTGGAAGTTCCTTAAGGTAAATTGGTAGATCTTCTTTCCTGCTCTAATTATGCTTATCTTTTATGGTGACAGTAATATCAAAGTAATTCTTGCTATACAGGGTTTTCAAACTTAAGCCGGCACTATTGCTAACTTTGTTATTATTAGAGCTACAGGGTCGGTTAAATATGCGAACTAGTAGTATTTGTTTCTCTCATCACTATGGTGAGAATAAAAATCGAACATCGCGTTCGCGAGTTATGTCAAATTGTTCAATTTTTTCAAGTGGGACACCCTGTATACAATATTCTCAATCGATAGAAAATTCAATGATGAACAAAAAGTGTCCCATTATTTTTTATCCTAAAGTCAAAAATGACAGCTGTTGATGATTTTTCAAATTGGTTAAAGTGGCTGTTAGTTATAACATTGCCTTACCATAAAGTAGAAAGTAGGAAGAATGTCAGACCCGTGGGTGGTCGAGTAGTAATGCCAAGAAAGTAGTCAAATTTACTAGTTGGAAAACCGTTGGTCGAGGCGGTTTGAATCTTGTTCACGGCAGACACTTAAAAAAAATTATTTCGTGATGGGGATAGATAAACATACAAAATTTACGGTAGCTATATCCAGCAGGAGTGGTAAATGAAATGAAAAAAGAGGAATATCCATAAAGCAAAAGAATTGGTTTACAGTGGCGCGCCATCCATAAGGGCGAACCCGGGCCGCGACCGACGGCGCAACGCTGCAAAGGGCGCCGAAGGCGATTTTGACTTTATCGACGGCCTAAGATTATAACATATTTTTTACTTGCTCCTTGCTTTGTTTGTATATTCCTTTATCAACATGTGTATTAAATTTCAACAATCACTAAAAGACATGGACATCTTACCTTGCATGTTACAATTACCTTTTGTGTTATTAAAAACATTCAATTTGGGTTTATTTGCACATTAGTTTTGTGGTACAATATTTTAAGTAAAGTAAATATTACAAACAAAATGTTACAATGCAAAAATTTCAATATTTCTGAAGCATGCACGAGTTTGAAAATACTAAATGATTTTTTAAAACCATAGATCAGATAAAGGTTTCTCTGATTTACTTGTTGATGTTAAGGAAATCGCTTATTTATTAGATGTTGAAGCAAAATTTGAAAAATAGTGGTTCTTTAAGAGCAACAAAAATAAAAAGCAGTTCAGTTATGAACATGAGGACGAAACAATTGCGAGCGAAGAACTAAAATTTAAAGTTAACTGCTTTAATAATGTATTAGATGTAACCATACAATCCATTCAAGAAAGATTTCAATTATTTTCAAATTATTCAAATAATTTCCATTTTTGTACGACATTTCAAAATTTTCTCAATACAAACAAAGTGAGCAGTTAAATTTATGCACCGAATTAGAAAAATACTTTAACAGACAAAGAAAGAAATGAACGCGATATAAATGGTCTTGAATTATTACAAGAGTTAGAGTATTTACAAAATGTTGGCCCGGAGATTACGTCATCTCCAAATCAGACATTAAATTATATCAGTAAAATAATTTAAATCAAGCATTTCCAAACACTACTATAGCACTGCGCATTTTGTTAACTATGCCTGTTTCTGTAGCTACTGCCGAAAGATCTTTTTCAAAACTGAAACTCATTAAAAACTATCTAAGATCATCAATGTCTAAAGAACGTCTTGAAAATTTGGCTATTATTTATATTGAATCAGATTTATTAAATACCCTAGATATGCAAGAGTTAATAAGGCAATTTTCTAGAAAAAGGGCACGTAAAGTTGCTCTTGATAATTAATTTTTTTTCATCAATATCTGTGTATTATATTTTAATGTGTTATTTACCTGAATTTTTATAATTATTATTATTAGTGCAATTTAAAGTGATATGTATCTGTTCGTTCAATAAAAATGTGTCTTGAAATGTCCAGTGTTTATTTCTTAGTAATAAAATATGCATGCAATTTACTCAATATACACATATTTTCTGCAAAATTTTTAAAAACAAAATTCTTTTGAATTGTGAAACACTTTGATGGATAGGGGGCAAGGCGCATAAGAGCGCGCCACTGATGGTTTATTTTAATTTATTCTGTAAACATTAAAAGAAAAATTAAAATTAGATGCTCAAAAACATCACCGTCTTGGTCTAAGCATTTTTGAGTCCGCCTGTAAACGCTTTTAGTTGCTGTAAACGGTTTACCAGTGAAACTTCAATTTGACATTTTCATCCCGATGACATTTATACAACAAACGATTGCAGTTTATAAAATCACACCCACTTTAAACTTATTTGAAAAATCATCAATAGCTCTGTCATTTTTGACTTTAGGATAAAAAAATAATTCACACTTTTCATTCAGTATTCAATTTCCTATCGATTAAGAATATTGTATACAGGGTGTACCATTTGAAAAAATTGAACAATTTGATATAACTCACGAACGCGATGTTCGATTTTTATTCTGTTTTCATTATAGTGATGAGAGAAACAAATGCTACTAGTTTGCCTATTTAACCGAACATGTAGCTCTAATAATAACAAAGTTAACAATAGTGCCGACTTAAGTTTGAAAACCCTGTATATGTGAACCAGTAGTTTGTAGAGTACCAGCTTATTCCAGAGTGGTGATAAATCCCTCCTCGGGGACTATCCTTTAGGTACAGCTGCTACCTTTATGCTTTTTTCTTCTAAACGTTATTATGTGAAATTGCGCTCCTCTACTCTCGAGTGTTTTTTGCATTGACCTATAAAAGTTCCTTCAAAATAATTGTCTTTCTAATCTTCTATTCTTTAGATGCTACATTGTTATCGTAAATCTTTGCTCCGTATTTCATCCCTCAAAGTTCGTGCAGTAGGTCTTCTTAGCGTTTTTCCCGATGTTTTGAGTATTTCTTTAGGCTTCCTTGTATCTCCGTCGGTTTCAGCCGCGTATATCAGCATTGGCCTTGTAAATATTTGCTTATGTTTCTGTTTGTAAGTATTTATTACTTTATGTGCAATGATTCAAACATTCATAAATTTTGAACACTTTGTTTTTTTTTACTTCTGCGGTCAGTACT
Source organism: Abscondita cerata (assembly GCA_030710515.1). Classification (NCBI taxonomy): domain Eukaryota; kingdom Metazoa; phylum Arthropoda; class Insecta; order Coleoptera; family Lampyridae; genus Abscondita; species Abscondita cerata. The sequence goes on from JALBCR010003182.1 coordinate 209,403, forward strand.
TTTGCGGTGGTTATTTCTACTCCCAACTATTAATTTGTTCTTGTTTATTTATTTGTTTTATATTTGAGAATTGAGGCTTCTGCGACCGGAATGCTAACTTATTTATTTATTGCCCAACAGGTAGATTACCCAATTACAGGACAATATACATGTATACATAGAGGTTTCTACAACATTTTAAATTTAATATTTGTTATAACAGTAGTATTTTAAATAAATGATCAGTTATCATAACAAAAAAAAAACAATAAAAAAATTAAAGTGTTAAAATTAATTATTCTTCACTACATCCTATAAACTGAGGACAGCTGTTGGGTACTGCATATAAATATATCTAAATCAATATTAAGAGCATTGTAACATTTACACATTCTATGCCTTGGGGACATATGTATAATATTAGTGCGTGGAGTAGCGAGGTAAAACATATCCGTTTTTCTAGTTAACTTATTAGGTACATTGAAATGAAGCAATTCTAATAGTTCTGGACAATCAATTTTGTTGTGAATTAACCCATGAAAAAACCGTAATCTGCATACTTTCCTTCGACTTTCAAGAGATATTATACCGGCTACTTCTAAAAGCTTATGTTGGCTAAATCCTCTTTCTGGATAATATCCAAAAGTTTTAAAAAATAATAGTTTTAAAAATCTTCTTTGAACATTTTCAATGTTGTGCTTATTTGTTTCATAAAACGGGCTCAATTATAGCTCCGTATTCTAATTTAGAACGCAACAAGGAAAAGTACAATAATTTAAAAACAGCAGGATTAGAAAAAGATTTTAAACTTCTAAAAACAAACCCCAATAATTTTAATGACGAACTTACTACGTTTTGTACATGAGGAATAAACGAGAACTTGGTATCAAATGTGTAGAGTAAAGTAGTAACATTGGCAACAATGTTACTAGTGTGACAACTGCGCACTTGGGGGGATAAAAGCAACCACTAGAGATAAGACCACGACGCTGTAAACGTGTATTCATTAACATGGATTATTGTATTCGATATTAATTAATATACTAAATGACGAGTGTATAAATAAACCAAATCCTAATACTACATGGCGCTGCGACAAACAAACGAAAGGTAAAGACGTTTCATTAAATAATTAAGCAAGAAAATTACAATTGAAGAAAATCAAAATGGCTGCAAACGCTTTATCGCCCTCATTTTGAACAACGGTGGAAACCCTGCCGATCAATGGGCACAATGGTTGAATAGCTTCAAAATTTATTTAATCGCCACTGAAGTAAATAAAAAGGAAGAGAAAGTCAAAATTGCACAGTTACTACATTTTGCTGGTGCAGATTTGCAGAAAATCCACAGCACATTTCAATTCGAAGAAGCTGAACAAGACAAAATTGATCCGCTCATTAACAAATTTAATAATCATTTCTCTCCAAGACAAAATCTAACTTTCATGCTCCAAACAAAACGAACAAGTAACTTTAGAACAATTTATAACCGATTTACGGAAACAGGCCAATAATTGTAACTTTGGTAACTTAAGAGATGATTTAATTAAACTTATGCTTATATATGGAACTAACAATGGAGAAATTAGACATAGGCTGTTACAAGAAGATGATGCAGACCTGGAGAAGACAATAAAAATCGCATCAATAATGGAGCAATCAAAATCACAAGCTAGGAAAATGAATCAGCAGTCTGAAAGTGAAGACCGAGTAGACCACATAGGGAAAATGGATAGAAGTCAAACACCAGAACGTATTACTTCATATCGGGGAAGACCGAGCAGCAGGCACCATCAATATCAATCCAATGGTTATAGTCACAAGGAAAGGTCGTTATAGGAACTAGTTACAGAATCGCTCTAGAGGTAAAACTAACTTTATTAATAATTGTACACGCTGCGGTTTATCGCACCTATTAAGTCAATGTCCAGCTTATAGTAAAACATGCGGGAAATGTAAACGTTTAAATCATTTTGCTACCATGTGTAAAGGTACAAGAGATGTCAATACTTTAAGCTGGGATGACAGTAATACTGATGAAAATGTAATTTATATAAATAGCATTGATGATAGTAGCGATAGTAAATTACAATTGAATTTTAAAATTGACACTGGGGCTATGGTTAACACAATCTCTATTAAACATTTTATTGATTCAAACATTCCTTTTAAAGTAATAAAACCAGCGAATGTGGCATTAAAATCTTATTCGGGGGATTGCATACCTGTAATCGGTCAATGCATAATACAGTGTGAATATAATAATACTAAATATGACATTCAGTTTCACGTCATAAATGATTTAACAGATGCATTGTTAGGGCTAAAAACTAGTATACAACTTAATTTAATTCATAAAAATAATCAGGCAGAAGAAAATGCTTCAATTAACCCAGGGGAAGTTAGCCATAACTTTTCATCCATAGATTACGAGCGCGCACAGTACGCGTACGCAGTACGCTCGCTCACATTTTGATTGGGAAAGATAAATTTCTCGAACAGTTTATCAAGTTACTCCATAGTAAAGAGTAAAGTACAAACCACATCTAAATAATTGGAACAATACATATAATTTAAGCATTATATCATAATTTAAATGTACCAATTGCACGTCTTCGCCTTATATATTTTATAAGTCAAGAAGTACATTTTTTATTTCGATAATATTTTTTCTATACGTAAATAGACCCTTAATCAACACAATATCAAATAATTGGAAGGGTGTTTTTCGTTTAAAAAAATCATTCAAGTTCAAAGTTGAGCCATAACGTTTAATCGTATACCTGTTTCGCGTATTCGCCTTATATATTTTATAAATCAAGAAGTACATTTTTTATTTCGATAATATTTTTCTATACGTAAATAGACCCTTAATCAACACAATATCAAATAATTGGAAGGGTGTTTTTCGTTTAAAAAAAATCATTCAAGTTCAAAGTTGAGCCATAACGTTTAATCGTATACCTGTTTCGCGTATTCGCCTTATATATTTTATAAGTCAAGAAGTACATTTTTTATTTCGATAATATTTTTCTATACGTAAATAGACCCTTAATCAACACAATATCAAATAATTGGAAGGGTGTTTTTCGTTTAAAAAAATTATTCAAGTTCAAAGTTGAGCCATAACGTTTAATCGTATACCTGTTTCGCGTATTCGCCTTATATATTTTATAAGTCAAGAAGTACATTTTTATTTCGATAATATTTTTCCATACGTAAATAGACCCTTAATCAACACAATATCAAATAATTGGAAGGGTGTTTTTCGTTTAAAAAAATCATTCAAGTTCAAAGTTGAGCCATAACGTTTAATCGTATACCTGTTTCGCGTATTCGCCTTATATATTTTATAAGTCAAGAAGTACATTTTTTATTTCGATAATATTTTTCCATACGTAAATAGACCCTTAATCAACACAATATCAAATAATTGGAAGGGTGTTTTCGTTTAAAAAAATTATTCAAGTTCAAAGTTGAGCCATATAGTAATAGACAAATATCTCTAATCAGTCGATAATTCCTTTTCATTACAATATATTGTATTCAATACTTTTGTACCTTATTTTCATTATCTTTTCATTCATTAGTATTAGTTGTAGACAGGTATGTTATTTGGATAAAACCAATTAGCTATTGTTAACGTTAATACTTCCTTAGTAATTAGTGTGCATACTTATCAAAAACAACCCAGCGAACAGTGTCACGTCATATTGACGTCAGTCTCACGTTAGGTCATTCGTCATTTTCACCTTAAAGATGACGTGATTATGACGTAATAATGACGACAATATGTCACATCTATATGACGTTATGTTTATAACGTCATTATGACGTCTTCTACAAGTCCAATGTTGGTCGATATATACATAAATGAAACTCGTCATTTCTGTACGTAATTCATATTATATTTATTGAAACAGAAAACAGTTTAATTATATACAACGTAATTAAACAACGTTTATAAAAATAGTAACTATTAAAACATATATGTAATACGAAGATATAGTTTTAGTCGATACATTATAAAATATAAAAGTATTACTACAAATCTAAAGTAATTCAGAGGGTATGTATTATAGGTAGTGATATCCAACAATTGTTGAAATCTGGACATGGTATTACCATACATTTAGCAATAATGTCATTTACATTCCATAAATTATATTTTGATGATAAATTTCGTACACTGTAAATATGTAAGTTCTTGGAATCGAAGGGATACTGGTACAAAGAATCATACAGTTGAAATTTTTTCCAAAATCATTATATTTTGATGTATATCCACCAAAATATTGTGAACTTGCACCACCATGCCGTCATAACATAAACAGAAACAATCAGCGTTAGAACGTTTAGTTACTTTTAATAAAAAATCATTATGTTTCAATATTTCAAATTGTTTATAAATATGACTATCATCAGGTAATGGTCCAAAATGATGCTCTTGTTCAGGAGAATTATTATCAGTAGCTAGTAATTTTGAGAAAATAAAAGGTTAGCTTCAGTTAATCTACGGTGTACTTGTTGAAGCGGATTAGTAGGACTCTTTATCAGGCGTTTTAATTGACCCAAGTAATTTTCAAAGGGAAATGCTGATATTTGATCTAAATTACCAAATTTTTTACGTCACAACTTAAATGCGACAGTATGTGAACATTATAAACGTAGTACTCGACGCCGTAAATCTTTTACAGTGCTTAACAAAAATATTTAATATATCTTCTGCAGTATTAACACCTAATTTTGACATATGTCTATCAGACACAAGTAATGTAATACCACAATGTAATAATAGATAGTGTTCATATATAGAAATATCAATTTTGTTTTTCAATACAACTGGACCTAAATATAGCAAAAACATCCTGAACTCTGTGGCCTTCCATCGCTGCAATTCAGCTAAGGCTCTTGGTTTCCTATTAAATTCTAAGGGGATGTACTTCCTAGTCAATAATAAACGTTGTGATATTAAATTAACTAAATGACTATTAAATTTTAATGGTACTGGACCACCAATCCATGAGTTCAAAAGTTTCCTCATGACACCTAAACAAACACAGTGCATGTAGTCTAAAGGGAATAAAGTAACTAGTCCTATTTCAAGTTTTATTAATGGTGACATGCCAATGTGGTGATTTTCATCTGCTTGCAATAAAAAAGATTCGTCTGTCCTTTTTGGAGCAGACATTCCCTGCATGACAATTCTTCCCTTAAGGTACTCTCCAGTTTCTGTACATTTATCGCAGGATGAATATCCATTGTGTGACTTCACTTGTTTAATAAATGCACGTGCTGGAGCATCACATACAAATGAATGAACCTCTACTCCATATACTTTTTATTAAATGCAAAACCTTCTTTTAATAAATGAGAAAGCTCATCGACAAAATCTTCTAAATACAAATCTAGTGGAGTTGGTTTTGTATGACCACAATAAATACCAATTACAAATGGTCCACTGCATTTATATTTCACAAGTCCTAAAATAGGCCAAAATTGGCTATTAGAACTATGAAATAGTGGTAAGCCATCAATATTAAAACTTATTTTAATTATATCACATGAATAATCGGTGTGATGAGATAAAAAAGTTTTCAAATAAGGTCTTAGTCCAAAATGACAATATTCTCCAGTTTCTAATTTCTTTATAACTGTATTCGTGGGAGTATGTAACAAAGTTCTTGCATCTAATGGTAATTGTGGGCAAATTGGGTGAAAAATATGTAATATGTCTGTTAAGCAGGAGTGAGAAATATTATGTTTGACTGCACAAAGTCGTAACTGAGTAAGTACATCAACTTCTGGTATTATAGGATCAGATTGAGAGTTACCAGAATTTTCATTTACATTATATATATGATTGTCGTCACTATCAGAACTATATTCTACAGTAGCATCTACTATATTATTATCTGAGCAGTTGGATATCAATGAATCGGGAGTAACATTTTCTAAAAAATTGAGGTCACTGTTAGTAATTACATTGTCAGTGGTATTGTAAGTTCTGACACTGCAACTACTACTAGCTTGAATCTCATTTAATGTATTATTCACTGCATCAGCAACCCTTCGATAAATTTGCCTTTTACCTACAGATTCACCTAATTTAACTTTTTAGACATTGTAGCAATTCAAAACTAAGAACTACACCTATAATTATGAAATATATACAAACTAATCTATTCTCTTACGTTTACTATTTATGGTTGCATTTTGACGTTGTGGTGCATGCTTCAACCATATTTTTATTGCGTCTTCGATATCTTTCTCCGAAGTATTAGCTGTGTTCGCTTTTATACAATCTATAAAATAATTGAAACTCAATGACAAATTTTTACTTCCCTAAATGACTTACCAACAATTGCTGTTTTACACTCAATTCGCAGAAAGGCTTCTTAGCTTGCCGTTTTCCATAAAAACTGTACAAGCTTGCAATCGAGTCATCCATTAATATTCTAAGTACCTTGTTTATTTTTGTAGTGGCATCACGACCACCCAAAGTAGATAGGTATGAAGACTAAATAGAGAAAAAATTATGACCAATTTCAAAAATCAAGAAGTATCAAAATAACTTACCAAAGCAGATAAATTTTCCTTATTGCTTAAATATTGCTCTAAAATGTCGACGCTTTCAACATTGGAAAGCGGAAGCTGAACAGGTAAATCTGCAGGTTTGCAACCAGTAGCATTTGCAATCGGATTATTTTTGTTTAATAAATTTATTATTTTATCGTTTTGCACAATAATTTTTGCATTTTGCTCTTTAATTTGGAACAGCACTGTGAATATTTTTTCTGGAATACTTTACATAACTGTAATTATACAGTTTCATTCTAACACAAATATTACCTGTATTGGTACTTGCACTCTCATCTGATACAATATCAATAATATTGGTGACTGATGCATCAGTGTTCGATCTGAATGGAAGTCTATCTTCAGAACGGTGAATAATTGGTGTTGAACTTCCAGAAGCCTCCAAATTTAAATTGGAACGGCGTTTTGGGACCACAAAATCTATGTAAGTACATAAAAAATTAATAAAAAATTGCTTTTGTATAATTTTATTGTTTATAAAAGTTGCAGTTTTTGTTTGTGCAATTTAGCTCTTTCTAAATTCTAGTTTTATTCAAAGTAGTATCATGAAAATGTGAAATTGTGTTCATAATAATTCATATAAGTATGCATAATTACAATTTTGCAAAATATTTAGGTAAAATCTGTTTAAATAATTCATACCAATTCTTACTAACCTGTTTCTTTAGCTGCCGGTACATAAGCAGGGGTCGAGAAAAACTGTCACAGAATCACCTTCATCATCACTCGTACCATAAGAAAGCCGCCTAGGACATGATCGTTTTCTCTTACCCTGTGCCTCATCTTCTAGATCAGTACAAATGTCAGAAGTTACCTCGGCTTGTTTAATTTTCTTACGAGCTTTCTCATATTCGTCTGACACAATAATATGTTAATCTTTAAATAAAGGCAAATTCTTAATATCAATATTTACCACAAACAAAAAGCATCGTGATATTGCATACAACTTCCAAGAATCGTCGGATTTTGTATGATTTTTGAGAACTCGTTCGAATTGTGCAGCCTGTTTATATGGTGGCCAAAACACCTCTTTCTTTCTTGGCGTTAACCAAACTGAACTTACTAGAGCAACACTGCACTCTCCATTACTCTCTGTAAATTCTACACCCACAAAAGATGCCATTATTCAATATAAAAATTATCTGTAAATGGAACGTGAAAAGTTGGGTTATGAACTTAACAAGGACAAATAATTTAGATAAAATATAAAAATTCACACCTTACCTTACACTATAATAAATGTGTGATAACTTAAAACACTTGTAGTTGTAGACAGTTATTAGAAAAGGTTTATTATTTGTAAAAATAACACGACAAAGAAAAACCGCGAAATGAACGTTTGTGATTAAGCAAGGTAAGCGCGCATAAATACGCAGGCGCAGGAGTGGCAATTATAAAAATGCGGGTATTACCAGTATTGCTCTGCCAAATAAACCAGAACAACCATAAATTGTAATGCCACAGTATGCATAACACGTTTACATTAATTTTTTCTTTTTATTTAATAGAAATTCAAAGTTAATTAAATTTATGTGACCAATTTTGACGTCAAAAGACGTCAGGAAATAAACGTCTTAATTACCACGTCAATATGACGTCGATTATTCGATGTATGACGTCCTCGACCAAAAATCACTTAATTTCGACGTCAATATGACGTGACACTGTTCGCTGGGAAAGCACTACAATATTGAAGCGAATAATTAAGAGATGAAAGCTGGAAGCAATTTTTTTTTTAAAATTTTTTTTTATTTTTTATTTTTTTTTTTTTTGTGTTATTGTGAGCTATTGTCTTTTTGTTGTGTGTTTAATTGAAGCCCAGCTCCATATTTTAGTTCAAACGTGAGTACTTATTGATATGAATAGCAACTATTTCTAATTAGTACATATAAACCTTTTTATTTTGTAACTATTTTACTGTTTACGTTTTGGTCTTTTTAGTAGTTAGTAGCATCGTTTATTAAGTAGTAGTAGTGTTAGTAGTAGTTTGTTATTCGTTATTAGTTGTTAGGTATTATTTGTAGTAGTAGTTAATAGGTTCTTATTAGTAAGTATTGTTTACTCGCTTAGTTTTGAAATGGGGATAAAACCTATATTTTAGGTAATTATTTTGCGTCATTATCTCTGACGCCTCTTAAAATAATACGATTGAAAGTAAAAGATGATATAACAGCTCAATCAGCATTACTTTGTTTTGGGAAAGATGATCCGAAGTCGAAGTATTTTATTTTTGAGTTATATTAAACGAAATCTTTCAAAAATACGTCAATACCTTTCTAACGAACCTTTAATTTCTAATAGTGCGCTAAATATTGTCAATGAGGGTGAAGCCGTTTCGAAACATTTTCATAACACCACGACTGGTAATATTATTTTACCCTTGAATACTAAAAATATTTATCCTAATGTTATAAAGAATAATACTTCTTTTGATGATGCATACTTTGAAGGTTCTATCTTATTAGACGAAAAAACTCTCAAAAACTTAATATCGAAAGAAGAGGGAAAAGTGAAATTTATTAGTGGTATATATGCACCCGTCCTAGCAAAAGCTCTTTAAAGATTAATAACACTTGTACTTTTAACGTTAAAACCGTAAACTACCTGAAAAAATACTATTGTAGTGTATGGTTATTGTGCACATGAAAATTGCAAGAAATTTAAGTTCCAATGCAATTTTGTAAATAATAATTTAAGAATACTAGTTTATAGCACTTCACTAAATTATTGTCATGAAGAGCAGTTAACTAGACACGTGAAAGGCGTAGAGCGTAAAATTATTGGCCAAAAGTTGTATAAATCAACCATTCTAAAAGTTCGTCAAGATGATATTAAATCTAGTATAACCAATTTATCTTTGACGAAAAATCTGAAAAACATTAAATCCATAGAAGCATATAAAAAAAGATCAAGAAAGAGTACGAAGGTAGACATGACAGGCATAGAGATGATTTCCTTGACATGCTTCTGATGCAAACGGAAAATAAGCATTATATTTTCTCTGTAAGCATTCCCTTTTGTGTTTTCATTTTCAGTAAAGAACAATTAAACTTTATAAAATATGATTCCAATCGATCTACAGAATTATCAAACTTATATATAGACGCTACAGGACACAACACCCCTCTACGAAATCAAAGTCATAGCTGAACTTTGAAATGCAAGTACTCCCTTCAACAAAAAAGACACCCCTCTACTCTAGGTTGGGCTGATAATAGCATATCAGTCTCGTATGCATAAAAAAGTATGGAAAACAGGCATACTTTTTCAGTCATAAGATATTTTCAGTGAAGACATCATAGAACGAATTCAAAGTCATAGCTGGACTTTGAAATGCAAGTACTCCCTTCAACAAAAAAAGACACCCCTCTACTCTAGGTTGGGCTGATAATAGCATATCAGTCTCGTATGCATAAAAAGTATGGAAAACAGGCATACTTTTTCAGTCATAAGATATTTTCAGTGAAGACATCATAGAACGAATTCAAAGTCATAGCTGGACTTTGAAATGCAAGTACTCCTTCAAGCTGGACTTTGAACTTGAATGATTTTTTTTAAACGAAAACACCCTTCCAATTATTTGATATTGTGTTGATTAAGGGTCTATTTACGTATAGAAAAAATATTATCGAAATAAAAATGTACTTCTTGACTTATAAAATATATAAGGCGAATACGCGAAACAGGTATACGATTAAACGTTATGGCTCAACTTTGAACTTGAATGATTTTTTAAACGAAAAACACCCTTCCAATTATTTGATATTGTGTTGATTAAGGGTCTATTTACGTATAGAAAAAATATTATCGAAATAAAAATGTACTTCTTGACTTATAAAATATATAAGGCGAATACGCGAAACAGGTATACGATTAAACGTTATGGCTCAACTTTGAACTTGAATAATTTTTTTAAACGAAAAACACCCTTCCAATTATTTGATATTGTGTTGATTAAGGGTCTATTTACGTATAGAAAAAATATTATCGAAATAAAAATGTACTTCTTGACTTATAAAATATATAAGGCGAATACGCGAAACAGGTATACGATTAAACGTTATGGCTCAACTTTGAACTTGAATAATTTTTTTTAAACGAAAAACACCCTTCCAATTATTTGATATTGTGTTGATTAAGGGTCTATTTACGTATAGAAAAATATTATCGAAATAAAAATGTACTTCTTGACTTATAAAATATATAAGGCGAATACGCGAAACAGGTATACGATTAAACGTTATGGCTCAACTTTGAACTTGAATGATTTTTTTAAACGAAAAACACCCTTCCAATTATTTGATATTGTGTTGATTAAGGGTCTATTTACGTATAGAAAAAATATTATCGAAATAAAAATGTACTTCTTGACTTATAAAATATATAAGGCGAATACGCGAAACAGGTATACGATTAAACGTTATGGCTCAACTTTGAACTTGAATGATTTTTTTTAAACGAAAAACACCCTTCCAATTATTTGATATTGTGTTGATTAAGGGTCTATTTACGTATAGAAAAAATATTATCGAAATAAAAATGTACTTCTTGACTTATAAAATATATAAGGCGAATACGCGAAACAGGTATACGATTAAACGTTATGGCTCAACTTTGAACTTGAATGATTTTTTTTAAACGAAAAACACCCTTCCAATTATTTGATATTGTGTTGATTAAGGGTCTATTTACGTATAGAAAAATATTATCGAAATAAAAATGTACTTCTTGACTTATAAAATATATAAGGCGAATACGCGAAACAGGTATACGATTAAACGTTATGGCTCAACTTTGAACTTGAATGATTTTTTTAAACGAAAAACACCCTTCCAATTATTTGATATTGTGTTGATTAAGGGTCTATTTACGTATAGAAAAAATATTATCGAAATAAAAATGTACTTCTTGACTTATAAAATATATAAGGCGAATACGCGAAACAGGTATACGATTAAACGTTATGGCTCAACTTTGAACTTGAATGATTTTTTTTAAACGAAAACACCCTTCCAATTATTTGATATTGTGTTGATTAAGGGTCTATTTACGTATAGAAAAAATATTATCGAAATAAAAATGTACTTCTTGACTTATAAAATATATAAGGCGAATACGCGAAACAGGTATACGATTAAACGTTATGGCTCAACTTTGAACTTGAATGATTTTTTTAAACGAAAAACACCCTTCCAATTATTTGATATTGTGTTGATTAAGGGTCTATTTACGTATAGAAAAATATTATCGAAATAAAAATGTACTTCTTGACTTATAAAATATATAAGGCGAATACGCGAAACAGGTATACGATTAAACGTTATGGCTCAACTTTGAACTTGAATGATTTTTTTAAACGAAAACACCCTTCCAATTATTTGATATTGTGTTGATTAAGGGTCTATTTACGTATAGAAAAATATTATCGAAATAAAAATGTACTTCTTGACTTATAAAATATATAAGGCGAATACGCGAAACAGGTATACGATTAAACGTTATGGCTCAACTTTGAACTTGAATGATTTTTTTAAACGAAAACACCCTTCCAATTATTTGATATTGTGTTGATTAAGGGTCTATTTACGTATAGAAAAAATATTATCGAAATAAAAATGTACTTCTTGACTTATAAAATATATAAGGCGAATACGCGAAACAGGTATACGATTAAACGTTATGGCTCAACTTTGAACTTGAATGATTTTTTTAAACGAAAACACCCTTCCAATTATTTGATATTGTGTTGATTAAGGGTCTATTTACGTATAGAAAAAATATTATCGAAATAAAAATGTACTTCTTGACTTATAAAATATATAAGGCGAATACGCGAAACAGGTATACGATTAAACGTTATGGCTCAACTTTGAACTTGAATAATTTTTTTAAACGAAAAACACCCTTCCAATTATTTGATATTGTGTTGATTAAGGGTCTATTTACGTATAGAAAAAATATTATCGAAATAAAAATGTACTTCTTGACTTATAAAATATATAAGGCGAAGACGTGCAATTGGTACATTTAAATTATGATATAATGCTTAAATTATATGTATTGTTCCAATTATTTAGATGTGGTTTGTACTTTACTCTTTACTATGGAGTAACTTGATAAACTGTTCGAGAAATTTATCTTTCCCAATCAAAATGTGAGCGAGCGTACTGCGTGCGCGTACTGTGCGCGCTCGTAATCTATGGATGAAAAGTTATGGCTAACTTCCCCTTATTCTTCAATTAATGCAATTCAAAACGCGACTGACGTAGTTAAAAACGAATTTATACAAGAATATAGTGAGGTATTTAAAGGTATTGGATGCATTAACCCACCTTATCACATACACACTGAACCCAATGAAAAACCGGTAATATGCCCGATACGTAACGTACCTTTTGCATTATTAGGTAAACTACAGGAAACCCTATATAATTTACAACAATTAGGTATTATTAAAAAGGTTAATGGACCAAGCGAATGGGTACATCCGCTGGTACTTGTAAAAAAAAGTGACAATTCTCTAAGAATCTGTCTCGATCCCTTACATTTAAATAAAATAATTAAACGGGAACACTGCAAATTATTAACATTTGATGAAATAACAAGTCAGCTGCAAGGAGCTAAATATTTTTGTAAACTAGACGCTAGCCAAGCATTTTACCAAATTCCCTTAGACGACGCTATTAGTGATCTTTGCACCTTTGGAACGCCTTTTGGAAGATACAAGTTCTTGCGTATGCCCTATGGCATAAAATATGTGCTCCGGAAGTATTTAACGAACGATTTAGACAAATTTTTGAATTAGAAAATGTTGCAATTTATATTGACGACATTATAGTTTGGGGAAAAACGAAAGAACAACATGATGCAAGTTTAAACAAAGTATTAAATATCGCTAACAAAAACAATGTAAAGTTTAATTTAAATAAATGACAGTTTAGAGTAAATGAGATTCGATTTATGGGTCATATTATAAATAACTTAGGAATAGCTGTAGATCCGGAACGTGTGAAAGCCATTGAAGACTTTCCTGAACCTAAATCAAAGAAAGATTTACAGAGATTATTAGGTGTCATAAATTACGTCAATAAATATATTCCTAATTTCTCTGAAGAAACTAAACCATTAAGAGATTTATTGAAAAAGATACATTTTTCAAGTGGGATGCATGTCATAATGAAGCATTCCAAAGAATAAAAAAATAAATTGAAAGAAAGTCCGGTATTAAGCTGTTTTGATCCAAATAAACTAATAATAATATCAGTAGATGCCAGTCAGAACGGGTTAGGAGCATGTTTGCTACAAGATAATAAACCGGTATGTTATGCATCTAAAGCGATGACCTCAAACCAAATTAATCAACCCCAAATTACAAAAGAATTGATGGCAATATGGTTTGGTCTTTCAAAATTTCATAGTTATGTGTTTGCTAGACAGGTAACGGTAGAAACCGACCACAAACCTTTACTCGCATTAATGAGAAAACCTTTAAATAAAGCTCCTGCACGGTTGCAACGTATCTTATTATCATTGCAAAGATACCAATTTTCACTGGTGTACAAGCCTGGGAAAGAACTAATAATTGTAGATACCTTATCTCGTGCTTGCCCACCCACAGTAAGTGATAGTAATGAATTAGACTTTACCGATCAAATTTGCATAATTCAAGAGGCAAATGTCTCAGATCAATATTTACAAAAATTAAAAGGAAACATTAAAAGATCCAGAATTAATACAATTATCGCAAGTGTTGGTAAAAGGATGGCCAAATAATAATAAATCTTTGACACGTTAATACGCCCGTATTACAAATATAAAAATAAATTAGCATTAGAAGATGGAATAATCTACAGAGATAATGGTTGTGTAATCCCAATGTCTTTGAGAAAGGAAGTACTGGAAAAGATACACTATAGCCATCTAGGCTACATCAAGTGTATCAAATTAAGTGAACAATCAGTTTTCTGGCCAACCATTAGAAACGAACTAAAACTAATGATAGACGGATGCCCTATATGTCAAAAGTATAGTGCATCACAGCCGCCTGAACCCTTAAAACCTCATGAAATTTCTCCCATACCGTGGTATAGAGTAGGTTGCGACTTATTTGAATGGCGAGGAATTCATTATTTATTACTTGTAGATTACTATTCAAAATATGTAGAGTTAGAAAAGTTAGATCATAACACCACTAGTCACAATGTAATTAACAAACTCAAAAACATTTTCGCTAGATTTGGTGTACCACAATATTTCGTATCCGATGGAGGTCCTCAATTTACATCTGAACAATTTAAAATGTTTGCTGAGGCATGGAACTTTATCCATAAAATAACTTCCCCCACACATAGTGAGTCGAATGGCATGGCAACCTAGTTAAAAAATCAATTGAAGACAATAAAGACTTATGCTTAGGCTTATTACAATTACGCAATACACCTATATTCGGTACTAATTCTCCGAGTGAAATTTTAATGTCACGAGCGGCCAGAAATCCTTTATTGCCGATACCAAATAACAAACTAAAGCCACATGTCATTAACATGGACAAGTATAAACAGTTTCTAAATAATAAACAGGTAAATCAATCAAATTATTATAATAAAAAAAGAAGTGCTAAATCATTGCGGGTATTAAAACCAAATACTATCATCCTTGTACAATTGAAACCTAAGTCAATTTGGCAACCAGGTAGAATTCTAAAAAACTAGGTGTACGAAGGTATAAAATTCTAGTAGATAACAAAAGAACCTATGTTAGAAATAGAAAATATTTGAAACCTTCTTTGATAAAACGTGAGTGCAATGAGCCAATTAAGAAAAAGAGTAACTTGGGCTCCTTGGACGGTTTCATAAGAGATTGAGGAAAATAAACTAGATTATAATAATAAAATTAACCTTAACTTTAATAAATTAGAATTAAGCCGACTCCGTGGTATAGGCGACTCCGAGTTTGACAATAACGGGACTAGTGAGTCTTCAATACCTCGACGAGAAATAAACGATGATTCTCTACATGTTAAGGAGAATGTTTCGTTAAACTCAACTTTGGATAATTATAAAACTCGTAGTGGTAGATGGGTAAAACCACCTAAATGGACTACTGAGTACTCTCAATAACTACTTAAATGTAAATCCCAAGTTGAAGTCAAATTAGATTTTAAGCGACTATAGAATAGTATTCGGCAATTGTTAATTTGTTAAAAGCGGTAAGATGTAGAGTAAAGTAGTAACATTGGCAACAATGTTACTAGTGTGACAACTGCGCACTTGGGGGAATAAAAGCAACCACTAGAGATAAGACCACGACGCTGTAAACGTGTTTTCATTAACATGGATTATTGTATTCGATATTAATTAATGTACTAAATGACGAGTGTATAAATAAAACCAAATCCTAATACTACAAAATGTAACACCTAAATCCTTTATTAATTAATGTTTTGGTAATTGTAAATTATTAATCTTGTAGGGATAGACAATAGGAGAATGTTTCCGGGAGTACGACACGATAGAACATGTATTTATGTTTAAATCTAAACCATTAGATTGACACCACAACTGAACTTTATCCAATTCTAATTGTATATAACGGCAATCTTCTATACTTGTAACAGTCTGATATATTTTAAGATTTAAAGTTTCCACACTTCGGGAAATATATGTGATGTAATGGCGAAATTGATTAATGTTGCTAATGGTTTGAAAAATATGTTACAGTAATCTCTAATAACAAAAGATGGTATCTGATCATGTCCTGCAGTATGTTTATCTTATAACTTTTTAATGCAATTTAAAACATCAGCATCATTCGCAAAACGTATAGATAAACTAGGAGAAGTACCATGCGATAAGTTTTCATTAGAAAGAGGAAAATCGAGCAAATCTTCAACATAAACGCTGTCCAATATGTTATAGATTACTTTATAAAATGCTTTGCATGCTCTGTTTATATCCGAGTTGAGTTAAAGTTGCGAAGAATTTTAACCGAACATTCTTAATTGTTGCAATCGTGTCGATTTGTTACCTGAAAAAACAATTGCATACAAATCAAACAACCCATATTATGTTGACGTCACGATTTTCAGTATTTAAATTAAATACTCTTTTTAAAAAGTACCCTCTGTAACTTAAATAAAATTACAACTGGCGAACACTTTTATGTGCATGGGCTTTCATTTTATATATTTTTAAAAAGTTGGAAATTACCGAATTATCGAGAACAGGGATTTTTCGCAAAATTGCTATAATACGTTCAGCGAACACGGAGTTAAACCACTCCCTATAAATTCGCGTTAATTTAAATAAAATTATTTTCTTGGTTGAAATTTTAAAGTCAGTATTACTGACATGATTTCCGCGTTGCTGAAATTTTGGTTTTGGTTATTACCAGTAGTTTGCTTTCATTTCTATTCAATTTACAAAACAGTATTTATCAATTATCACGCACTTCCGTACTTACTTCAGTTCCGCATAACAGAGGCTAAAGTAACTCATTTACTCCATAGGATCAAATATGAATTCAAGTCAAAAGCATCCATTTTATCAGTCATAAATTGAATGAAAACCTACACAAAACTGGCGATGATTGTTGATACCGTAACTAACGACAAATTATAATGACAAACTTACCATCCGTCTTATTAAAAAATTCAATTTTAATTGAAAATACCTTCCCGGAAGCGCAAAAATATCGTATATCCCTCAGGACTAAAGTGATACTTTATACCTTACGTGATTACGAGCCCTCTGACAATAAACTTCCCGTGCGGGATAAAAACACTCACCTTAGTCCCTTTGTATGTAATATACTATTGAATTTTTACGCTTACAAATTTACATAGGGTAAAGTAGTTTCTTCATTTATTGGCTCAAATCTTCACAAACTAATGAGGGAGTGGCTTAACTCAATGTGTTGGCTGAACATTATAGTTCAAATTCGATAGACAAAAAATGTTAATTTTATGCCGAACTTAGGACTTGTCTGTATGAAAACAAAAGATTATCAAAATGCGACAAACATCAAAAAATATGTATAGTAAAAATTAAAATTAACTTGTCCGAGGATTTTTGATAAAAATTCAATTATTTTCATTTTGCCGAATTAGTTCCAGACTTTTTACTCACACTGTTGTATAAAATCGTAACTTTGTTTCTGCCATGGAAATATTTTAACGGTAGATAGCGGTTTATGTAAGGGGATGGGTATTAATACCTCTCCCCTAATTTATTAGATTATTTACCTGGATTTTTAGAAAAAGACGATGAAAGATTCATTGGTTTAAATGGAATTAGATGAGCTAAATTGTGCCGGTTTTTCGTGTAACGACAACTAATACTTCTACCTATCTTCTAAAAATTCTTGCACTTGGAGCTTACTTTTCATGGCTGAGAGATGGTGCCTAAAAGTGTCTAAAAGCTATTAACCAAGAACCAAAAGTGTTTAAAGGAAGCAATTGTAACGTAGCCTCGAAAGAATGGTCTCTACTGAGAAAATCGCTTGTATTCACAAAATTTCGGAGTGGCGGACACATTTTTCCAGAATTTTTCATTTGATCATAGTAACTTTTGTTATCTTCTATCTATACGATTCTATACGTCTTCCAATTGTTTTCTGTTTTGGGTCTGTTGAATTCGTTTCTGGTTTCCATCTTTTTAGAGTTTTCTTCCACTATGAAGTTTTTTTGTTAACCGCTTTTTTCAAGGAATAGTTTCCTTATGTAACTCAAGAGTAACCTTTTCTTCGTAGCGTTTCTACGACGTACTCCAGAACGTCAATTGATCGAAATTTTTGATTTATTATTATCATCCATCGCAATATCTCCTGAATCGTTCTTTTGGGTGTTTCTCGATATTTCGTTGATACGTTTTTATCTATCGATCGCAAAAAAATTTATTTTATAGCATAATTCTGTCTCATATCATGTGGTGAGTGTTTTCATTTCAGCGAAGCACTAAGATAGATTTTTTTTGCAAATATTCCACGAGTGTATTGGTTTTGTCTGTCTTCATAGGGCAATGATAAGACAAAATGTGCCGTTTTCTTTTAGTTCGCTTGCCATATCTCTATCAGAGCAGTGACTTTGTCTCCATTTAAAAAATCAGAAGGCGTACATTTACTAATTGAAATTATCGAGGGCTTACTGTAATTTGATTTATTTTGATGCGCTTAAGTTTTGAAACATATTCTTATTGACAATTATCAACCTCTACATAAATTGACAATCTAGAGCTTATGTTTGCGCAGGGGTTTGGACAATAAAGTTACAGTTTATCCATTGAGCTTGGACGAAGATGTGACTTTAAAGAAGAAGACTGTTGGGACTCACACCAGCTATACGAGCTGTTGCACTTTTCCAAATTCTGACCAACAGGTAATACGGTAGAACGAAAAATACTGAAACTATAGTTAGGGTTTTTAGATACTTACCGGAAGTGGCGATTCTACGTGTGCTCTGTGGGATGTAGAATCTGGACAGTTACTTCAAAGTTTTCATGGGCATGCAGCTAATGTAATGTCTATCGATTTGGCACCTTCAGAAATTGGAAACACATTTGTGTCTGGGGTAGGAACAAACATGTACCAAATTGTAGAGAATTAATCGATTTAATTGCAGAGCTGCGATAAAATGGTTTATCTTTGGGATATGAGAACAGGGCAGTGCGTGCAATCTTTTGAAGGACACGAATCTGATGTCAATAGCGTAAAATTTCATCCTAGTGGAGATGCAATCGCAACAGGCAGCGACGATACCACAGTTGGTTACTTTTTCTTATTACAGAGATATTAAACCTTTTTGTTATATACTTTTAGTGCCGATTGTTTGATTTAAGAGCCGATAGAGAAGTAGCAGTTTACAACAAGGAAAGTATAATTTTGGAATTAACGCAGTCGATTTTTCGTGTCTGGTACGTCTCATTTAGTCTCATTTTCGGGATTAGCAACTATTTTGTATTTAGGAAGACTTCTGTTTGCTGGAATGATTATACCGTCAATGTTTGGGATACACTTAAATGTGTGCGTGTGTGTTTATTGTACGGACACGAAAACAGAGTTTCATGTTTGCAAGTATCTTCAGATGGCACAGCTCTTTCATCAGGATCTTGGGATTGTACTTTAAGAGTATGTAAAACTGCGACTATAAATTATTTTATTTTTTGAACTATTTTGCAGGTATGGGCTTAAAAAAATTATTGTTCAATGTTCGCCAATTTTACTTACCTATTGAATAATTTTATTTAGATAATATATGTAGTATTAAAGAATTTAGTGTAATAATTATAACTAGGTATTGTAAGATGTGTTTAAAAAATATATCATCATCGGTTATAATTTGATGAAAACTTTTTTCCAAGTCGTCTAAATAGAATGCCATTTATTTTTTACTGTAATAAATTTCATAAAAAAATGTTCGGTAAGACTAATAATTAGACGTTTTTCTCAAGAGAAGTTAAAATTACAGATGAATAGTTGTAACCTGCAGGATCACTTAGAATTTTACTAAGTTATGTTTATACAAATTTTCAACTAATTCCAATACATACATTTTGTTTTTAAGAAAAAAAAATTATGTAAATTAAAACCCGAACTGTACGTCCAATTTTTAATTTGATTTAATTTAACCATAAATGAGTACATCAATGTTGAACATATAACGAATTCCCAACTTTTTACTTGAATTAAGTCTGGTTTTTTCACCTCCAGTTAACTACTACGGAAACACAATTGAGCTAATGAAATATTTATAAAGTCGCGTTTCCAAGGTGATTAACCGACAGATAAAATTGGAGGTGAAAAGACCAGACCTTAATAGTATAAACATCCCTTTGGGCTATCCAATAAAAAAATCATTAAGATAAAGTTTGTCAAATTTTTTATGTGGAAATTTCGCAACTTTGCTTTAATTTAACCGACCGAGAGCTCATTGCATGTGCTTGAATTTGATACCTCTATAAGTACTTCAAGATGTGTTTTTTCTGAATTAAATTAAGTCACTTGTGTGCGCGTAAGTGATCCCAATAATTTTTGTTATGTGTGGAGGATTCACCAGTATAGACGAAATTTTTTACCTTTAAGGCTGTGTGGTAGCAACATTCTCATTTTGAATAAGTCGTAAAAAGGTTTGGCAACTTGAGGGGCGTATCGTCAAAGTTTAATTCCGTCATAACATTAATTGTATAAATTATTATTACTTTTTTGATTTAAATAATGTTAAATTCTATACTCTACGACTAATATCGTTTATCAAAACTTCATAAAGACATCATGAATGATATCATTATAAAATAAATTTCATTAATCTCAATTTTTCAAAAGCGGTTTATGATAAATTTTAGCAAAAAATGAAAACGTAATGGCATAGATATTGTACTTAAGAACATTATATCAAAAATTTGGACAAATCGATTGTTCTGATTTCGAGTTATAACTGAACGACTATTGCATTGAAAACTATTATAGACTGAACAACTTACCAAACACCCTTAAAATTGAAAAAGCGTATAGTCTCTATTTTCAATTAAATATTTAGAATCAAGACAAGTTGTGAATCTCTGGGCTGTTACTTTAGGTGAAATTGTAAGAAAATTGAAAGCAGTGTCATTTGTTAGATCTATTAATTGGTGTGAATAAAGCGACAGATTGTTACGTTTGCTGCACCAAAACCTTCGGGTTTTCCGCCAAAATTAATATAGAATTACTTAACCTAACTTGCATTATTCAGCGGGATTCGATTTGTCGGATTCCGATGAAAAATATTTGCTATCTCAAGAAGACAAACGTCATCTAATTAATCAATTAGAATCAAATGAGATCTCATTTATGAAAATTCAAGCAGAAATATTAGGATCAACACTGGAAGGATGGCCGTTATTAGCTCCAGGTTCTCTTATATCGAAATAAGAAGGTTATAGGAGAAATTTTATCATCTATAACTTTCTCACTTTCAGTACAATGCCCTAAGGATATTTTGAATCCAGAAGAGGTTGTTACAGAGGTAAAAGACCGGGATTCAGACTTGTTAGATTCCGATGGAGAGAAACGTCTTGTAATATGTTAATAGGAATCCAATGAACTAATTCGAGATGTAAGGGCACAATATCAGGATGGGCGGTATTAGCTACAGGTTTCCTTACATCGGAATTAGAAAAAAGTTATCGGAGAAAGGTTGTTGAAAATTTACCATAACTTTTATTTGAACAATTTTTTTTCTCAAGTACAATTTTTCATTCAGAAATTGCAAACGAAAGTGTTCGAACGTATTTTATTCTTGAAAATGAACCCAATTTAAACTGATTTTTTCGGTTGAATTATTAGTTTGAACTTAACTTGACTTAATAAAAACATTGTCAAAATAAGTCCTAAAATGTTGTCAAATTTGGGGATTAGATGTTCCAGCATAATTCATACTAATTGTTTCTCGAAAACGAGGGTTTAGTTTAAACATTTCTTAGCACGAATAAATAAATTATAATAAACTATATTCGTGAATAAAATAAAAAAAAAAAAAGTTAAAAATCTAGATATTTAAGTTTATTTTTTAAACGCACACATGTCGTTACATTTAACTGTTGGCATTTTCTTAGTTTATACTAATCATACGTGTCAATGCTTTTACACGAGATGTCGTCAGACAAACATTTTGCTTTTATTTTTTAACAAAATTGTAAGTTTTCGTAATATATGACTTTTCGCCGGTGCAGTCATATGTGCTTAACGTAAATTGGGATTATTACAAACTTCCTTATCAAAGAAATTGTAATGTCGTATCGGGGTTGCGCAAGAACAAACATTCTGTGCATCAATTAATAAAAGATTTATCATAATTTAAAAATTTATTTAAAACAATGGTTAAATGAAACTGAGATCTATTAATAATATACAGTTTGGCAATTTATTTAAAGTAAATTCTTTTTAAAAGGTGGTGTTTATTAACTGTTTAAATTACATATACCAATACAGTGTTAACTGTCAACAATAGACGTTTTGTGCAAGCACCAATAACCTTACGAACTACTTGAAGAAAATAAGTAACTATAGTTAAAAAGTTTAAACGTAATGTGGAAATCAAAATTAATTGACAGGATTAATTCCCATTTTAAGAAAGAAATGTAGGTAATATAGATAGTAACGATATTTCATTATTCTTTTAATGTACCATGAAGGAATATGATTAAATTTTCTTTTTATCTGCTAAACGTTTACTTTGATTCCCACTTTATAATTTAAGTATCATTAATATATTTTTAAAGTAATGTACCTATTTGTTAATAAAACTTAAAAATTAGAACGTATAGAGTACAGTACTTTAAAGAACCGATTTAAAGGCTAATTATCGAATATTTGATTATGATGTTGAGATGGGATGATTACAGAATAATAGATATCGCACATCTAGAAGTTAATAGGATGGTATTTTCTTTAATGCTTTCGTGTCGATGAAAGAATGCAAGGAGGCAAACTACTTTAATGGTGTTCCTATTTGTACAATGCAATTTTCTACAAACTGTCTTATAGTATGAGGAGATTTACTTTTCTAAATGCATCACATACAGCTTTATGTTACTCTGAGCAGTAAATTGAAAGCACACTAAGGCGCGATTTTTTCCACATTTAAATTAGTACAGCCTAAGTGCAAATATTAACTATAAGTGATGAGGATAAGACTCTTTGGATATTAAAACGACTTTACAGAATTTGGAACATGTTTTTCAGAATCAGCTTCTAGAATAACTCTTTCTTCAGACTTGTTATATGGTATTCCCTCTAAAAATATGTATTATTTACACCTAAGATAGTAGATAATAGAGCAGTACTGACTGTATTCCCACACGACCAATGGCACAGGATTTCCGAGAACCAGGCACACTACTCTAAGTTTTTCACCTTCTATCACACTTATATCCCTTGGTATTTTTACATAAATCTTACCTGTAATAATGAATAAATAATATTGGAAAGAGAAATCAAAACGCGCATACTTTTTACAGTTATGTGTGCACGATTCGTTTCAATGTTATTGACAAATGCAATACAGGAATAATTTCCTGTATCATTTTCATCGGCGGAATTGAGTTGAAGCTTGTACATTACACCGTCTTGCGAACGAGATAATGATACCCGTTTATTAATTGAATCTATATCTGTAACTAACGTTTCATCTTTTTCCCTGCAAACATGTGTCAGTTATTTCGTAATATGTATGTTAAAACATCTACCTACCACTTAATAGTAAGTTTTGAATTATCGTCTAAATCCTCTGTAGTCACATTACACGATAATTGCAGGGCTTCATTAATTTCATATTATGTTGTACTCGACGTGGCGTCATCGTACTTTGGCAGTATGTGAACTGAAACAGATGAAATGTATTAAATCATTTTACTTAATTTAATGAAAAATAATTACTCGAGATGTTTTTAATAACAAACTAGCATGAAGTGAATTACACAATTAAATAAGTTTTATTATCCCATACGCAGAATACAAAGAAATATGAATGCGTAATTAAAACTTGTGAGAACTTTTTAACAATTAATTAAGCGAATTTTTTTACATGTAACACATACGAAATGATAAACAAAATGTAATGACATTTTTCAGTTTTCATTAGAGGAACACTTAAGTTACCTGCCGGGTTTCCTATGACGATTAATTAAAGAACAAAATGTTGATAAGATCGCGATAAACAACTTTAATTGTTGTGCTATTGTAAACACCTTAAAATGACAACTAAATGAGCAAAGGCAATTATTAGTGACAAGTTTCCAGATTTAATTTTCTTTTTTTACACTAAAATGTATCCACAAATTACTTCTGTTTTCTAAAACAGCCGGCCTCCGGACAGTAAGTACAATATCGAAAAACTAAGAGATGTTTTTAAATTGTGAAAATGGTTCCAATTCAAAGTCAAAACAATCAAAAACTGTAAGCACGAATGTGTTGTAAGATTAAAACTTAAGTATCGTAAGAAAATGTTTCTAGTTTTATAGGTAAATGGTTAGTAAGCTTATCTCGTAATCGTTCGATCCTTCATAAATAACGTCGATAAAATTATCACCGATATAAAACTTTGTACCTGAGTCTTATTTATAATACCGTAGATATGATGAGACTTTGGGCATAATCAATCGAGCCAAAAGGGCTCTTAACCTAGGATTTTCGTATTTTTGAAATACATATTTAGAAAAATATTTATTTTACACATTTTTGCTTCAAATGAAAGTTGTTTGTAATTTAACTATACACAACTTAACTATTTTTTGATCCAATAAGTAATTACTGAGATAGACTATCGCGTGAACCTAATTTATTTATTTAATGTGTTAGAATCGAGTTAGAATACATAAAAACAAAATCCAGTAAAAGTATTCCTCACAAAACAAAAATCAATTGTAATGTTTTCTTTGTGTAGGGAATTTTGAACTCGTTTTAAAAGGAACGTGCGCGTGTTATACCATTGTTTTTAAAAACAATGGTTATACCTAGTTTTGCCCCGACGCGATGTAGGAATAGTAGTACCGTAGCAGATAGCGTTCGTATAATGGCTTACAACTTAGATTCATTTAACAATTATTGGCCGTTACTGAAATCTATAATTTGATTTAAAAATTGCTTCGCGGTGGACATTTTCTTCTTTCTTAAACTTGCATTTTTTCAATCAAAATTATTGATTTGCGGCGCTGATAGACGTTTATTTTAATTTTCGAGCAAAATGTTTTATGTAACTTTCGATAACTCTTTTACACGTTTGTTAGCATCTGAACGATGTGGAGTTCTGGGCGAAAAGCTTGTTTTTATAATGACTTCATTACACATTTTAACAGTTTCGGCAAGAATTCGTTTAAAACATTTGCAAATAAAACACAAAATCCACAATTTTATATATCCAATTTTGAACTAATTTGTTACCCATGATAATTTACTCATACAATGAAATACATTATAATCAATTTTAATCCGTATCTTATAAACTTTAAACTTTTTGAACTAGTGTCGTCTGGATTCGGGTTTAAAGGCTGTCGTCGATTGGAATTTCTTCCTTAACGTTTCGTTAACGCAAGTAGTCAGCTTCTTCAGAAGTTCGTCCATTTGCAATGTAGGGTAGTCTTCATTCAACGTCGGAAGTGGTCTGACCTCTGAAGAAAACTCGTGCTAGCGGGAAATTGTGAATGTAGACCTTCTACATCTAACATCGGAAATATAATATTGGTGGGGAAATTTCCAGGTTGGACGTTGTGTCCAGACTTCTGGAAGTAGGGCATTGTGTACAATACCAGTTATGGATAATAAAATTTCAAGAATTTTAATTATTGTAATTTTTTATTAAAGTTTGGCTAACACGAGTGGTCAACTTCTTTCAAAAGTCCGACCATTTCCGATTTTACATGTAGATCTACATCCAACATTTTTCTAGTACGTGTCTTTTACGACGTTGGATTTAGACTTCAAATCAACCACGGCTTGTAGACCCGAATCTAGACGACACTAGTCACAAAGGGTGTTAATATTTTTTTTATATGATATGGAGTAAAAATTGAATATGATCTATTTATTGTCATTATGAGTAAATCATCGTGGGGACAAATTGCATATATAGAATTATCCGTTTTCTTTTTTTATGTGCAAATTTTTTAAACGAGTTCTTACCGAAATTGTTAAAATGCGTGAAGGAATTATATAAAGACAAGCGTTTCGCGCAAAACTCAACATTGTTCGGATACCATCAAACGTGTAAGAGTATCGAAAGTGAGCAGCGACATAAAACATTTTGCTCGAAGAATAAAATAAATGTCTGACATCGTTGCAACTCAATCATTTTGATAGAAAAAGTGTAAAAACAATGTTGTATGGAAAAAACTGGGGAGTACAAACGACTTTCATTTTATGCCAAAATGTGTAAAATAAATATTTTTCTAAATATTTCAAAAAATCGAAAATCTGTGTTGGTTATCAGCCCTTTAGCTCGATTGATTACGACCAAAGTCTAATCATATCTGCGGTATTATAAATAAGGCTCATGTGCAAAGTTTCATAAAAATTGGATAAGTGGTTTTTTTGATATCTCGTTTACAGACGGCTAGGAGGCCGGCCTGCTATCGGGCAAAAATTGTTTTTGCTCCATGATAACGTACTAACTTTAATTAGTTAGGAAAGGTAAAAAAAAGGGTTTTAAAATGTTCGGTTTAGAAACCTTCGCATAACTCCTCATTTTATTTATTACATGTGGAGTAAATATTGAAATTATTGAGATTATGGAAAAACCATCGTGGGAACAAATTAGTGCTTAATTGAACCTATTTGAGTACAAATTCTAATGTTTTTGGTACAAATTGATGCTAAATTACCATCGTTTTTTTTCAATTTGCACAAAGTGGGTTGCCAACTTTACCGACGTTCAGAAATATATTGTTTTTGTACAATTTCAGAAAATAATGAGGTCTTAGTCTTACACTTCCTTTTAATTTCTACAAAATTTTGTATTGGTCGTTAATACATATGTGGGCGGTTTCAATAAGAAACTTATTAAAATATTTTGTGTTTGCTTTTAAATACCAATAATAATAAAAAATTAACCTAATGTATTGTTGTTACTTTTCAGAATAGCTAATTTGTTGCAAATAAGAATTTGGAAATTAGACAACTAACATTCATCCTATGACTCTTGAATAGAATTGCATTTAATACAATTGTACCTATTTGTCCTTACCTATAGGAAATATTTGTTATCAATAGTATTGTAGTCAGGTAAATTATGTGAATAGAAACCCATTAGCTATTGTTAACATTAATTCTTCCGTAATTTGCAAACTTTGTAAGACAATAGAGCAGGCAACAATAACATTGGAGTGACGTTATGGGACTGGGGTAAATCCTAAAGATTACTAAATACAAATTTTATGTTTCTTACTGGTAGTATAAGCATTTATTTTCAACGTTTTACGATTTAGGTCTGATCTTTTCACCTCCAGAGTCGGTTAACTAGTATTGAGCCAATCAAATTTTCAGAAAGTCGGGTTTTGAAGATGATTAACCAAGAGATAAAATTAACTGATGGTGAAAAGACCAGACCTTAGGGCCAGTTTCACCAAGTTTGGTTAAATTTGAATATTAATTAAATACAATCGTATCCAACAAATAAACATAGCAACAATTGTCATTAATCAATGATTAACTTTGACTAAACTTACTGACCCTTAGTTTCTTTTACTTCTAGTTTGTCTAATAATATTTTTAAACTAATATCTTTAATAATTCTTTTTCTATTGAATGCAATAGAGTTGAAGTCGAAGGATGACATAATATCTCAGTCAGTATTACTTCGTTTGTGCAAAAATGATCCAAAATAAAAATATTTGATTTTTGGTACATTAAACGAAACCATTAATAAATAAGTTTCATAAAATCTCTAATTTCTAATAATTTCATATCAAATCAATTAATACGGTTTTGGTATTTCATTTATCTTTACAAAAAGTATGAATAAAAAAATACTTTTTGAATTATAAGGATTTGATGGAAGGCGGTGCAAGCTTGATGTTATGACTGAACGAATTGTCTTTTAATCAAAAAGCATTTCCTAGATTTATAATAGTCGAAAGCGATTGGAGAAGCAGTATAGATTTTTACGTGACGTTAATGGCCATGCAACCAAATTTTTTACGAGAATTCTCAAGAGTTCCTCAAGTTGGAAAGTTTTGGAAAGAGTTCCAGTAATTCGAAAGGTTTTTGAGTCAAAAATATAGATCTAAATTAGGAATGTAGAACTCACAGAAAGAGTTAGAACTATTTAATTTTTCGAAATTTGTCAAGTCGAAATGTCTTGTTGTTATGCCCGAACTTTAGGAAGTGACATTGTGTGAGCTACTTAAAATAATTCAATCTTGAAGTTAGGGTATGAAGTGAACACTCTATTTTTGTGTTATTTTGGTACTGTTCATTGCAGGAACTCTCCTTATTAATACAAAAGAACTCTTACACTCTTGAAAAGAATTCTATTCAGTTGAGTCCCTAACTTTACATGGGACTTGATGATGAAGGATAACCAAGGTAACCATCTTTTCCTCATTTTTAAATAATAATAATAATAATAATATTTTAGTTTTTGAGATAATTGGAAAAAATTGAAATTTGTGATTAGTTTTTTGATGCTTATGGTATACAGTTGAGATACCTTGTACCTAACTAGGCACCTCTGATGAGCTCATAATAAGAGCTATGGGAATGTACATCAGGTGTTCTTTCCTGCGTGTATGTTTCTGTAAAATCATAAAGTTTGCACACTGTGAAGCGGCTTAATATCATTTACAATTCTAACAGCAGGTAGTCTCAGCAGGGGTTATCTTATAGAAGGACTGTAGAATGAATCATTACACTAAGCACGTTTTAGAAAATAGGTAATTTACGTTGCTTACTTAATTTTTTCTTTAAAGAATATATTTGAAGGTATCGCTAATTAAACACCATAGCTCGATTAATTATCGAATCAAAATTTTGTTTAGGAAAATTTTACAAAATAAAATTAGAAATAATTTTGATTTAAAAACGTCTACAAGCAATAACTTTTAAATTAAATCAAAAACTAAACATGGTTATTTGGGTTGACTGATTATTACTTATTTTTAAATAAATTTCTAACCTACTAATTATTGTAAGTTATTAAAAAAATCATTAAAAACTCTATTCATAATATTTAGTCCTTACAAAATGTATATTTTATGACGTTTCATTTTTTCTGTAGTTAATATAAAAAGTGAAAATAAAAACTAAGGCAATTCTTATTGTCAACGTATATATTTAGTTTTTGACAAGAATTTATTACATAATTATAATTAAGATACCAAGTTATAGTTTAAAATTAAATGAAAACTTTTTTTAAATAAAGGTATTACTATATAAATAAATATAAGAAATCAATAATGGGTGTGACCTCCATTATTATTGATACATTCTTGAGGCGTCTGCTCATTGACGCTATCAAGGTATCAATATAATTAATATTAATCGTTTGCCATGCGGTATCAATGGCTGCAATTAGTGCATTACGGTTTACTGGTATAAAATTTGGCCCTTGTTGTCTTCGGATAACAGCAAGTATTCGAGCCCAAACATTTTCGATAATGTTAAAATCTGGGCTTTTTTTGCTGGCCAGGGTAACAGCTCCAAGTTATTTTCTCGTTTATTATCTTCGCACAAAACATTTTCAGAAACAATCAATTAATATTCTATTTTTTTTACAAAACATCTTATAAATGAGTTATATAACGGTTTTCAAACGTGAAATTCTTCAAATTCTTTTTCATATGAATTTAGTTAGTACGTTATAATGGTAAGCAATATCTTTATATCTCGATATCGTAACAACAATAAAGTCATCCGTATGTAAACAAGATATCAGAAGTAAACCAATTCGTCCAGATTTTAATGAAACTTTTTGTACATGGATCTTATTTGTTAAATTCTGCAGAACTGATTAGATTGGGCATAATTCTATATAGTCAAAAGAGTCGTTAATCTACAAAAATTTTTGGAAATTTTAAAATATTCATTTTACACATTGATTTCCAAATAAAAGTTGTTTTGTAATTTAATTCATAATAACAACTTTATTTAAACTATCTTTGATCCCATTGGAAGATTCACGCTGAGAAATAACTATCGTGGTGACAACTACTTAATGTTGTAACAATATTCCACCAATTTCAATTATAACAACATAAAAGTTGAGAGAGAAAAATAGTTATAAATATTGTTGTCTATAGCTTTTGTTTAAACAAATTTTTTCTTAAAACGCATATTTTCGTTTTGGTTGAGAAAGTGAGAATATTCAACTCGTCTTAAGCGAACTGATGTGTTACACTTGTTTTTCCGACGTACTGGTCCATTTAACGTTATTGTTGGACGATACTGAAATGTTTATTTTTTCCAATAACTGTAGGTATCTGGTTTATGACTTTCACACTTATAAATAAAATGCCAGGAAAACTGGTATAGATTTTTAGTAAACTTGCATATGAAAGTTTTATGTAATAGTGCTGACTCAGATTTAAATGTTAGCATAATCTATCACAGAAAGGGCTGTTAAAGTGGAGATTTTCGACTTCTTAGAATATTTACAAACATATTTATTTTGTACATTTTGAATGTTCATTTTACAACACATCAATACTTTTCCATTCGTTCTTTTATCGTTTGATATTAGTAACACGGCGAGTTGGAGTCTGCGGAATGCTTGTTTTTTCTTTTTCCGACGAATTATAGTTGGTACGTTATAATGAACCAAAATTATTATTTATGTATCAAGGCACTAAAAGTTTGATTTTTATGGGGAATGAAATAGTATATTACATAACGAGAAAAGTAAAGAGCATATTAGCTATGAGTGGCAAAGTTACATACGAGCGACGAAGGACTATCCGAAACTGACTAAGAAGATATTTTCCAACAATGTCGGGAACCCACAACGAAAAAATCACAACGGGTAATGAAATCTTCACTTAGGTGTTGTAAGTATTCTGTATACGATATGGATGATATCTGTCTTCTTGAGGATTCGAGATACATCCATTCGATCCAATCCTAATTCATCGGAGATTCTTCTAGTGCTGGTAGTTGGATTTTCGGAGACAGAGAATAGAATACTCAACTTCTGTTCAGTATCAGTAATCGATTTGTTTTTTTTATTTTCTGTATGCAAAACTAGAATGAATACGAAATCTTGGTAATAGTTTTTGAATACGCACTTATTTGGATGTACAGTGAAGTATTGGAATATTTTTACTCTAGTACTGGATGAAGTGATGAGTTATTAGTCAGAACCAATAAGCGTTTTCAAAATTTTATCTTTACATCGGAGAAAAAGCTTTTTTAAAAAGATGTCACATTTATCAAAAATCAAAATATCTGAAGAACCGTAATAGTTAGGTAGAGGGATCCTTGAAGAAACTGGCTCTAAATTTTTTCCGTAGAATTCGAAATCGTCGTCAAATACAAGGTGTTCGATAAGTAAAACATAACTTTGTTTTTGAAGCACCCATATATTTGACAATATTTTCAGTTTGGTAGCTCTTATCAGAGTACATGATATCTGTTTGAATAAATTCGAAATAAAGAAAGACGTGGTCGTGAAACTCCTTGCCGTTAGGGGTGGGATACCTTGTAGATATATATATATTTATATATATATATATATATACATATATATAATTTACAATTTACGCATGTTTTTCACGAGTCGACACTAGATGTCGAAAAACTTATCGTTTATATATATATAGGTATGTCTCTTAATAACATATGTTTGTTTTTTTACTATATAGGAAAAAAAGAGTTTCATGTGCATAGTTTTCTGCATGTTCTGTGTACCTAAACTAGAGACAAAGGCATCAAAATTCTTCAAATATACGATTTTGTCAAACATGAATTTACTTCAAGAAGTAAAGTACCTTAGCCTTTACAATATCGAAACATGACAAAAAAAGTTATCAGAAAGGAAAACTACGTTCAAATATAACTCATAATTCATTTACATTAAAAATTAAGTTTATTTTTGTTTTTTTATTAATATTTCTATTTTGAATGAACATTTATCTCTTTGTGATTATTTATTATTATTTATGATAATTGATCAAAATATTATAATATACTTACGATGCTGTGAGTCATTTTATTTCATGGGTGTTGATTTATTTTTCAAAAATGTTCAATAAATATAATATGTTATAATGTAATATTTCAGATTGCATATTTAAACGTAGTTTTTAATTTGCTTAACTTTTTTAATAACATTTTCCAATATTGTTAAATAAAGGTACTTTACTCTTTCAGTAAAATTCATATTTTTGGACAAACCTTGTATAATGACTGAAAATTTGATATTTGATGACTGTATTTTAAATTTTAGAACATGCACAATCTTTATAAAGAATAACTTTTTCCTTTAAAATTAATACAAAAAGTTTTTCATATGATTCCAACTTAGGACATATTGTATATATAGATATATTTATATATATATATACAGGGGAGTTTATGTTGGAACTAAGGTTGGGTAGCCAAAACTTTTGAAGGCATCATTCTGTAAATTTTATGATCAAATCTGAAGTATTTCATCATACTTGACACAATCAAAAATTTCTTTGTCTATACTTTTTTGACTTATGGCCGCCATAATATATATGATGAAACAAACCAGTTACACGTAGTTATCGATAAGAGTACGTTTACTGTATCAATCCCGTTACTAAAGTGTACTACAGAGAAGATACATAGTACATTCTAAAGAAACATTAACATTCGAGTAGCTTGTACCTGTTAATAACGTAATCTTTCCTCCTGTTCCCCTAAAGACATTATTCCTTTTTAGAAGATCAAGGTATTTACGAAATTCCTTGCGGAGTGATGTAACATCTTTACGTTGGACAAAACCAATCGACGTATTTCTGCGAGAAGAGAAGAACACAAACTAGCAGTCCGGAAAAGGATGTTTAACTTATTCTCTAGCTGAACATCATCACCAAACAGGACATAAAATCGATTTTTGAAAATACAAGAATGCTAGGAAGAGAAAAATATTTATGTAACCGCCTCATTAGAGAACAAATCGAGATAGAAAGACGTCCTAGTTGCATTAATAAACGAGATGATGGAAAAGGCTTCACCTAACACTTGGAAACCGTATTAACTTACCAGGATAGGAAGATCTCCAAATATCCAACAAGTAGTACAACAAAATATGCAAAGCAACATTACCATGATACCCGATACGTAATGCTATTGGTTACTCTGGTCCAGCGACACGTTCAAGGTCAAAATCGCATAGAAACTAAAATTGTTATTTATTACTTACTTGAAAAAGCTGCGTGTTAGCGTGGCGAAACGTTGTAATTTTTAATATTTATTACACGTGTTTAAACCCCAAAGATTTTTATTACAAATATATTTACACGGTGAAAG
This sequence comes from Abscondita cerata, assembly GCA_030710515.1. NCBI lineage: Eukaryota > Metazoa > Arthropoda > Insecta > Coleoptera > Lampyridae > Abscondita > Abscondita cerata. The sequence continues at coordinate 242,933 of JALBCR010003182.1, forward strand.
AATACATTATATATATATATATATATATTACGTGCTAGTACATTACGTGCATGTGTTTGTAAAGGGCCCACCTACTAATCAAGGAAGCAGTTTGTTTTTGACTTCTTACTGACAATGGAGTAGAAAATAGTAGATGTTACTAGAGTTAAACAACATAATTGTTGGAGCTGCAAAGTTGTTGGCGAGGTAAGTAGCTGAGACAGCAAATTAAGCGAAACAATTTATATTTTTTTAACCTAAGTGAAATATATTATTTTTTTCTTCAAGCGTTTATTGCTAGCTGTGTTATTTTCAAATTTTCGAGATTCTCGAGTCTTATAGTGACTTTTATTCTCGACGAATCAAGTTGGTACTTTACTGTTACATTCCATAATATGACATAACCGAGGTACCAACCTCTCTAAATAGTTGTGAAACAAAATAACTGTTTTGCTTTTTAATGTCTAGACAGTAAAAATTTTTAGCGTCTGCCAGTAGTTCAATAATATGACGTTTTATTGTCGCTTGAAGAAAAAAGAACTTTTTGTCAAGGTACATATTATTTTTTTTTTCTGAAATCCCAAAATTTGATCAAAATCTGACACATTTTTACGTTCTTCAATAGTAAATGTAATTAACTGTTTTTCATTGTTACGACAAATGTCTGAACCGCGCTGCAGCGATTCTAATATTTGCATAGATTTTACACACTCTCTCGTCGCCAAAAATCTGAACTTAACGACGACTCTGAAAAAATATGTAAACATCGAACCGATTTTTATATTTTTTGACATGTAGGTGGTATTTACAATATTCAGATTTGATGTTTAGATTTTTCTTTTTCAACCAGATAAATGAAAACCGTCTTAAGGGTTATCTCTGTTTATTCTTAAAACAGTTAAGCATTTAGTGTATCGTTTTTTTAACTTTTCTATTAAAATTTTGCTGCGACGCACTTTTATACGCTGTTTATTTTAGTTTGTCATGCAAAATGTTTTGTCACCGCACACTAATTCGATACCTTTTTATACCTTTATATACGATGTGGAGTTCTGCGCAAAACGTTTCTCTTTAATGTGAAATCTTATTTAGTTCCAATCCTACTCCACGTCATTATAGATTTTTTTTCGTTGTTTCCTTTATTTTTAATTTTGAGCGATTCTATTTACATTTAATTCCATATTACTCGTGTTGAAATTGTCTTTCTGCCATTATGTTGATTCAGTACCAACCATCATATAGAGATTGAATATTTTGTAATTTTCTTCTCAAATTGTTTTCCTAACCATTCATTAAAATAGTGAATTTTTGTTTTAATTCCGCATAATCCTTATTGACGCACTTGAACCATGTTTCCGCATTCCCTTTGATAGCTCTCATGAAACAATTCTAATCTGCAGTCTCGATTTTATTTTGTTTCCACATTGTCTAAAATAACATCGGCGAATCATAACTATTGCCGTAAAATTATATTATTTCCTTTACTTTCTGCCTTATTTTTTTTTTATTATTTAAATTTCTTCCAAACAAATTTTCACAACTCTTTAACCTTTTGCGTAGTTTCTTTTTAAAATAACAAACCTCGTCTTCTTACATTTTCGGATAGTTATCTTTTTGCTTAGTGTATATCCAATTCCCAAGACTTCACACTTTTGCAATGCAGTTTTTGTTTTTTCATTTGTTTCAAATACCAATTTCAACTTCGTTGATTTGCTATGTTAATCTTATTTAATAATCGAGTGTCAGGACGAAGGTTACAGTTTGAGTAGTATATTTTTTTAATGATGGTCTGTTTACTGGCGGAAATTTTACCAATTTTATCGAATAAAAGTCGACGTTCATTGGACTTTCTTCAGTCTAAAAGTCAGATATTTTTTGTTAGTATGCATTCAAATGTTTTTCACCCATAATCGTAAATGATCTTGGTTTTTTCTGTTTGGTATATGGGAATCTTTCACGGGTAAACCTGATGTAACTTCTTGAATGTCGATAATTTTAAATACATGAATCTTCGGTAGATCAGCACTTCCACTCAAAGATTTTGACAACCTAAATGACAATTTTATGAAATATAACATCTCCGATTAACGTTAAAAGAATTTTGCTCATTATTAAATATGTGGTCTGCAGCTTCTTTAAAAAAAGATTCCAGTTGATCACTTTTTAACACTCTTGGATTTTTTAGGATATAATTTTCATTTTTTTTTCGGGGAAAATTTCTCCCACCCCTACACCATGTTGCCATTCAACGTCGCTTTAACCACTAGGTCAATGGGACCACAACGTGGATGATTTCAAACTTTCCGCCAAGTCAGCAAAATACACCAATAAGACAGATTCAAAATATGTTTTTACCTTTTGTTGTTTGTAAGCTGCATCTATGATTTCTCGAGATTTTGGTGGAAGCGTGTTCGAAGACAACTTTTTGCGCCATTTCTGCTACATCCTCAGGTAAATCTTCTCGGAAGCTCATTATCACGCAAATGTAATCTCACTCGTTAACGGTTAACAATTTTTTCACAAAAACAAATATTGATAAACTAAGCCATGACTACGTGGGTACCAGATATTGCGATACATTCTCGAAATGTGACCGGTGGCTATTTTTAGAATTTCTAAATTTATTTCTTCATGTTTTTGGTGGCTGTTGTAAACATAATATGTTTCATTCGGACAAAAGTGCCTTTTATGACTCGTTAATTCTGCATTCGCAAATTTATAAAACAATCTACTATTTTGAATCCAAACCTGTCCAAATTTTCAATCAACTAAAGATTCTACTAAAGTGACAAAATATTGAAATATATTTGTCTTAATGGATGTTCCAGGTGGGACATAGATAAACAACATTACGTAGCTACTTTTCAACAATTTTCTATTATTTACATTATCATCATGTATCAACAAATTTAAGAAAAAATTAAATATAACTAATGAACAACAAATGCGACTTTATATTAAAATGTAAATAAAATGTGTACATTTTCTGAAGAATATTCTAAGAAACAAATCTAATCCTATCATTCATACTTCCAGTTGTTTTAAACTTTGAAACTGAGCAAACAAACAGATAAAATATAAATATATGAAGGTAGAATTTTCCACAGATTTTTGAAATAATATTCTTTACGTATAATATATCTCAACCAAAATTTTTTTGCAAGTTCATTATGATAAAACTGATATTTTGAAAAGTAATCACTATTTTAAGTTATGCTTCTGCTGCACCCTAGAGACACAGTACCAGTAAAACGTTGTTTAATTAAATGTTACCTAATTAAACGTTCTTTATCTTGATGTATAAACTGTGTGACACTCTTGGGCAATAAATTTTAATCATACATAAAAATGCATTGAAATTCTTATTTGTCCAGATAACATCACCCAACCTTAAGATAAGCAAGTACTGTTGTAAAAAGCGACAAATGAAATTTTAGTAAAAGCGAATAAAATATTTAAACACTTAGATAAAGTGTTCCCAATCTGACAAAATGATGGTTCATTTTCCATTTTAAAAAAATTTCTATTATTTGGGTCGGTTACAGAGCTATAAACACCCAAATAGAGTTCTTTATAAAATTGAACAATTTTTATTCCCGAACAGTGGTAACACTGATAACGATGGGAATGTCATTACCTTCGGTTGATGCATTAATTTAAATCATCAAATTAATGTTGAATTGATTGGGTTATCTACTTGTTTTATTTCCACCATTTTTTTAAATATGAAACATATGATAAATGAACTAATTTCCGTCGAACCTCCCACTATAAAGTTACTATAAACCCAGCATTTAAACTAAAGTTTAATGAAAGATTGCCACCTACAGCAGTACACTTCAAATCTCCCTAAATTTAAAAACTCAGTTCTACATTTTAAGAGTAATCTGAAAAGCCAAAATAAAAAAAATTGTGTATAAAGTATTCGTTTCAGAAGGCATTTTAGCGACTCGTACTCGTCTTCTGAAGCTATTTTCTATTTTAAGTTAAACACAGTGCTATAAAGCACCCCAAATGAGTTCTTTTATAGAAATAGTTGTTATACTATTAACGTCAAGCTGTCATTACGTTCGGTGTGCATTAATTTAAATCATAATTAATATTCAGTAGATTTATTTATCTGCCCATTTTTGGCTCCACAATTTTTTTTAATAAAACATATTCTCATCTTGCTAATTAAGAAACTTAAACTAACATTTAAACCATGAAGCGTTTAATGAAAATATTGTAAGAGAAATAATTAGAGGTGGCTGTAGTCACCTCCCAGATTTTCTTTTAAACTTCAATACCTTGAATAAGCTTAATGTGTATATTAGGATTATATTTAAAAAAAAGAATAATACGAGAACGTGCTGGTTTACAACTATATAGACATGAAATAATGGCAAATCAATAAAAATTACGATGTGTTCTATTTTCCTTACAATCTTTAGTCAGATATAGCATGTTTATTGTAATGAATTTTTTTTTTTTTTTTTAATTTGGAACGTTCGCTGCCTTAACCTATTTAATCAAGCTCGAATCACTATTGTGGTAAATTTCAAGGAAAATACATAAAAGTAAAGCAATTATTAGCTGGCGTGAAACAACAAGGTCTAGCTTTATTAGAATGACCTTTTTTACCTAATTAATAACTACAGGTGCAACGTTTACTAATTACTTCATATTAAACAGAATGAAGATTTTGCTGTTTTACGACAAGATTTGACTAAATCATCAGAAACAGACAGAAAGTTGGAAAAAATATTTCTCCACACAATGTGCGGGGGTTAAATGAAGGAGTTATGGGAAACCGTTGGATATACAATGTCGGTTAAATGGAACACAAGTTGCGGGGAACACTGCTTTTATAAATAATCTGGGTTTACTTTATTAAAAACGTTTAAATATTGAAATGCAGAATTGAAAAAGCAAAATCTGATTGTTTAGGAAAAACCTTAATGTTTCAATTTTTATAAGAGGCACGTACCTACATAAAATTTTGATATGGGTGTGAGAGATCGTTCCGATTTTAAAATGTAATGAAATTTGCCTAGACCAAGTCTTTCGGCGCATCCGTAGTCAAATTTTATTTTTCTATGGAAATCATATTGGGTTTGTCTTTTGGAATCCTCATTAAAACATAACAATCACATGTACGCACGATCGGAAATTTAACTGCGGGGTAATTAGGGGAGCTTTAGAGAATGGAATATTATTTCCTATAGTGTTCCAATTTAACTAGAGAGCCATCCGTCTTAATAAATTGGATAAATTATTTAGAACAATAATTCTTTAAAATTTTCCAATCGTCAAGAACGCAGAAGAATTGCGAATATTTGTTTTATAGATAATCGAGATCTAGACAACTACCAGAATATAACATTTAACATTTATTCTTTATCCGTATTCTTATTATTTTTGTATATATTATAAAATCTCTCGTAAAATGATTCCAAATTTATTTGGAATGCAACCGTTTATATATTTCCTTAGGTGGTCCTAACAATATAACTGATATGGTGGTTTAGAAAATACAATGTTACGAAGGATCCTGAATTTTAACACTTGTGAAAGTATCGATATATCACAGCGATAGAAATGAATTTTCTGTCCCACTATGTTAATATTATCTGTATTGAGTTAAATGTTTACAAGTACTAAAGCAACAATTAATCAAGACAAATAGTTTTATTTTAACATTTGTTTATAAAAAATTGTTTAAACAAATTAGCAAAGTACACTGATACCTATCCAGTTTAGAGGGTTCTTTATAGTGTTCGCGATTGATTATTATTAAATTTAGTAATAAATAGTTTTATTATTATAAACAAATAAAAAGAATGCTAATATTTTTTAAACAATATTTGATCTCAAAGTTATATCTATTCATACGTACAGTAGCATTCGAGTAATTTGAACGTGTGGTGGATCAATTTTTGGCAAAGTCAGCAATAAATAGTTTTATAGTATAAACAACATACCAAGAATAAAATATGTTGTACATAATTATTAAAACAACTTATTATCTGCATAATTAATACTACGCGAACACTATGAAAGGAGCTCTTAAAATTTTGGGTATCAGCGGATATCAGTGTACTTTCTTCCAAATCTGTTTAAACAATTGTTGTATAAACAAATGTTAAAATAAGAATTGTTCGTGTTGATCAATATGTTGTTTTAGTAGTTATAGACGATTTAACTCAATATTAGATATTATCGTACATAGTTACAGAAACATTCAATTTTATGGCTAACTTCACATGGATGAATTTTAAATGTAAACTAAGGTAATGGGTTTATCATTTATACTTCAATTTCTAAGTAACAGGATGGAATTGAACGTTTATCACTACATAATTAGTGAAGTTCGAAATTAAAACAACAAACTCTAACGAAACAATTTTTCAAACTTGGTATTCTGCTAAAACAATTCAATTGTAAATGAAATTCTTAA